>CASGGQ010000045.1:0-12128 GCA_949317995.1 Acholoe squamosa
ATTGAAGTTGACCCCATCTTGAAAATGTTTATGACACAATGGACACTGAAATTTTGATGCATATAATGCGAAATTATAAATGTATGATAAGTGATACTGATATACATTCAAATGCATAACAGATTTATACCTAGTTGAGGGTTTATAGATTGTCACAGGCAACATAGTCTGGCTGTAAATCATGAATATAAATGGAGGTTTGAAAACAACGCTCAAAATCCGGAATCTCATCCAAATTTAATCCGTTATATTTCTTTTTTTCTTTGGGAGGAGACCTGAGTCCGTTTTTTAGAACAATACTTTCGCCATTCCCTATACAAAAAGATTGCATGTTTTACCCAGTTCACGCCCTCTTTTATGACCTCTATGCACAGCTAAACATCTGAAGGCACAAAGGATTATCTTTGTAATAATATGAAGCATTACCTGAGGATGCTCAAGAACTTCTATGCAACGCCTCTTTTTTATGTACTGAGGCACTGTGCCTTGCCCCATAGGGTAACCCGATTTAGCAACAAAATAAACTATATTGGTTACCATAGACAACTTGCTCTTGGTGTCCGCCCTTACATCTTTAAAATACACATCCAAATCAAACAATCGAGATTTTCTTTGACTCGTTCTAAATCCTCTAATTTAGATACTTGCTCCATTTCTTTAGGAAAAATTAGCTTGTTATGTCGAGCTATGAAGTATCTGTATTCCTCTGTTTCAATATGCTGTAGCATAACACCAAAAGTAATATTTATTTTAAATGTTTCATTTTCTTGTGCATATATGGTGTCTAAATGCTGTATGATCTCCTCTAATCCACCCTCTAAATCGTTAGTAGGAAAATTATAAACGTTTTCAACTTTCCCTTTCTGATGAGGAGCCAGAATGAAACGTCTGTTGGAATTGTATTGATCCCTTAAATCCTCTATCACTTCCCCCTCAGCATTTATCCAAGGTGCTCTATCAGGAGGAAAAGGTAAATCTTGTAAATTATCCGCCCCACCGTGTTGAATACCTCTATGAACAGCTAACTCCCTACGCGAAACAGATTTATACCCACACAAAGAACAGGTAAAAGCTCTTTTCTTCAGCCCAAGGGTTAATTTCTTAAGATCTTCTTGCTTCTTAAGAATAGAATCAACCTCTTCATTGGACCTAGTCAAAAGAGGAGGGAAAATATCTGGATCCTCAAAATCAGGAGCATCGCTGTTTCCCTGCTGATTCTCTCTTTGTTGATTAAGAACTTTAACAACTTCAGAGTATGGTTTAAAACCTTCGCGCAAAGGACCAAACCCCACCATTAAATGGGATCTGTGCCTTGGATGAAACCCAGAAAACTCTTGGCTGCATGATTCTGCTCTTGAATTTTGCAATAGAGAAAGCCTACCCTTAACTATAGTATTATGCAAAAGACCCCTTTCCAAAGACCATTTAGACAAGAGGGAATGATCAGTGAAATGAGAAACATATTCTTGAAGCGCGGCAGGAGAGGATAACACAACCTGAGTAAAAATAAATAAATAATTAAATAAATACATATCATATAAAGCAGCATCAGCGCTTCTTTAAATACGACTCTAGTTAAAACTTTCCCCACCAGATAGCGCGCATGTACCTCTCTCTCTTTCATTTAGACTTGTTTAAGAACAACACCCCTAGGTAGTGCAACGAACACAAATCCACCCAACCAAAAACCAATGTCCACCTTCTTACTTCACTACAGCTACTCCCCGATTTGATGTATCAAATAGATAAAAAATCAATTATTATTAGATAAGAACTTACCTTCTCCAAAGCGTGTCTCCTTTCAATAACCCATTTGTCCTCATAATACTCATTAGAGTGTATGAAATTATCCAAATCACTCAACCCTGTTATACCATTCAAATGAGTCACCCACTCTTCCTCTGACCAACAATCCTCATCAGTAGGTTGATTAACCTAAAACATGTTAAAATAATTACCACAATAAAGATAATGGACAAATAAATCACTCTTAAATAGGTCTTTATTTTATCAGTAAATTTTTTAACAAAAAATAAATAAATAAATAAATATTTGCTCTCACCTCATTGTTTCTGATTTTAACAAGCCTCTCCCTCACTTCAAAGCGTTGTTCTAATCCTTCTGATAAAGCAAAGGTCAACAAACTATGCTCATCAAAGAAAGACTCCAAAAAAGCCGACAAAGAGACATTATTCCAGATGACGTGAGAAGACTCCATCTTTACAGATATGCAATTCGGTATAGAATACTTTAAGTAATGCATTGGAAAAGAAAATAGCTCAAACAAATAAGATAAGGTTTCCAACTACTTATATGATATAGCTTTCATATTTCTCATATCTGTAGTCTATATCTGTAGTCTATATCTGTGCCCAGAGATAAATATCACCAGGTAACCTAGTTCTCATATAAATAACTTTATATCTCTGCCAAATACATGTACACAAGATAAGATATTTGATAAATAGCACCATAACACACCACCAGTGAACGTTAGATATAAATAACCTTAAATTCAAAATGGCCACCCTCTTAAAGTAACCTCTTACAACGTTTACAATCAACTGATAACATTTACAATCAACTGATAACATTTACATTGCGATCCCAGCTCAATACACTACTACTGTTATAGAGTAGTTACCATTTCTTCTCGATTTAGATCAGCTTAAGTGTATCCCCGGTCTTACCATTATCGGATTAGCATATTTGAAATTAGCCATTTTCCCTATAGAGCGCATGACTTATTGGATTCAAGTCTTGCATAGCATTCAGCCCTGATATTTATGCTTCAGCTGCCTGTTTTTTAACATTCCAGGGAGGATCTACATTTGCAGCTGTTGTTGTAGCCGAGCCCAGTCATATTTCACTGCGCTGGAATAGTAGGTGCAAGATATTAAGACTTTACTGATTGCATCATGCCTCCATGTCCATTTGTAGTTATGATATTGATGCTACCTGGAACTGTACTACCGCTATGACGAACCTTTTCACAATGTATCAACCCCATATGGTCACACATGAAGTGTGAATAACACCCTGGTAAATTACTCACTAGGGCTGATTCACCCATCATAGAGACAAAAAGGGACAGTTCAATAAAACACTCTGTGGCCATTTAGGGTTAACCCCCCTTGTATGGCCTAGGAACTGCTCACGGAAACATAATATAGAGCTGCTCATTACAGCCGGCTGCTGCTGCTTAAGTCGCAGCTCCCGACTTTTACTCAAGTATTAAGATTTAAAGCTTTTTACTCCTTCAATAATGGATGTCTTCTATTCTAGCAGCTAAATTATAACACAACATAGCCCAGTTATGGACACGTCAGGCTTTAATGCACCATGGCGAATTGTCAGTATTGTATTGGTGCAGAACGACCTGTACAAAGATTTTAAATGAAATAGATATATGCAGTTTAGAATGCAGGTTATTTTTCAATCCAATCATTATTTCCTCCTGGGTATAGTTTGTTTAATCTAATTTGTGTGTCGTTAGACCATCGACTTTACGTATCGTAAGTCGGTCAATTCGAGAGTCACTGAATTCAGTCACTTTGAACTATTAGTTTTCGAACTACAGAACATGGGATGTAAATATTGGACCTTTTGGACAAACATATTGTGCTATGGTAAATAGAACTAATCGGTTACGTCCATGGGCTGTCAAAAAGAAGGCATGCCAGTATTACACATCATATAGCTGAATCACACGCATGGATCTGTAGATACAGGCCCTGATGGAAGTCTGTAGGCTATCAAGACATGTAAGCCAATTTGACCATAGAGACAGAGACCCATGTAATTTGAAAAGGACATGCCCATGCGACTAGAGGAAGGCCCATGGAGCTAGAGACTGGCCCATGCACCTGCATATAGCCGAGGTGGAATCCAATGCCTGTAAGGTCTTCCATAGCCTATCCCTATGCCTACAGCTGCACCCCAACCACTCCCAATGTCTGGAGCGTCTGCTTCACTATTGATTTTTCTCCCTGTGAGCCAATTCCCCAGCGTGTCTCAGCGGAATTCAGACAGGCCGGAGGGCCTGTCTGCCTCTACAATTCCCATTTATGTCTAGGGCCGTGCCTGTAGTGCCATCAGGACAAGCTCCCCATTTCCCCGACGGCGGTCTCAGCCGTGCCCAATGAAATATTCTGGTGGGTGCCGAAGACCTAGTTCACCGCCCGGGCTACGGCAATGAAATATACTCTTCCACAGAGAAAAATAATCAAATACTGCAGCCTTCTTGGGGGAGTTCTGGTTTTGCTGCGAACGAAAAGCAGATGACAGCAAGAAGCCTTTGGCGATTCTATTCTGGTAACGAAACTTCTAATTCTGTGTAGAGGGGCTGGTTTTAAGGAGATGCTTCATGGCGTGGTATAGTGCTACAAGGGAGGGTGGAGCTGGCCTTTTACCACGCCTTGATGTGCTTAGGGCTGTAGCAGCCTTGTCAGGTAATGTAGGGTAGGGGCAAAGTGGATGGTGGGAGAGGCTCTTAGAAGAAGAATCCTGTAGTGTCCTGTAGGCAATCTACAGGGTCAATGGGGTACTTGTGCACCTAGATGAGATGCCGTGGTCGTGCTGCTTAAGGTAAGGGGTGGGGGGAGATGGAAGACTCAGGTATCTGGCAGGCCAGGTGAAAGTGGGTGCTTATACAGGAATAAAGCACCACATTGTGGACGTGGTGAGCAGAGGCCATCCCTGGTAATGGGGTTCACGCTGCCACAGGGCATCGCCCTCATCTTTGTAGCTGGCCTGATGGCATTGCTGAGTTGGTGCTTGTAGCAGTGGTTGTAGATAGGAGATGTTGGATAGCTAAAGAAAGGGGGTCTAGACATGCCTGACAAGCTGTATAGGCAGACCATATGCACCATTTTTTTCAATTGAATTTAATGTACTTTTCAGTTTTGTTTCCATGATAATGCTCCTTCATCCCATATAGGCCTACTCCTGCTTCCCCTCAGAACCACCGCATTTGGTTACCCTCATCCTTCTATGCCATGTGTTCCTTCAACTGCACCCAATGCCTATAACCCCCATGCCTTCCCTCACCCCTTTACCCGGGCTTCCCTAGCCCACTTAAAAGGGTCTATATCTCCTCTTTCCTATCCCCTCAGGATGTGTGTGGTGCACATATGCGTGGGCACTGACACATTCCTCTGTGAAATTGTGTAATGTAGTTCTCGCCATGAATATGACCTTAGCTGTCGAAATGGCGTAAAACATCTATTACTCACTCACTTTACCTTATGCTTTTCCATCATTTTCCTCATCCCAGGAACATGTATACATAACCTTTCTCTTATCCTCTCCCTCTTCTTTGCCGCCTTTACTTTCAGTCATCCACTTAATTTCTTTAGCCTCTCAATCTTCCACCCTCTCTCCCTTCTAGCAAATAATAACCCCTGCCTCCTTCAACTGATCATACATGTACAGGGGCGCAGTATCACCCCAAGTACTGACCATGTACCCAGCAGCTGCTGGAAATCTCAAGGACACCATTCAGCCTGGTTATCAGTCTGCCTCAGCTGGCAGCCCTACCCCTTATCTGTGGATGCTGGCCCTGGCAGAACCCCACATGTGGCCATAGATGGGTCATAAGAGGGATGAATTCCTGCCGTAATTTGTTCTTTAGGGTGCCAAAATGGCTATATGTGGTGGTAAGAGGTCGGAAGTAGGTCGTGGTGTAGCAAGTAGAAGTTTGGAAGGAATTTAATATCTTTGATATAGGCATATGTGCCCCATGAAAAAGACATCTTGGCGTTATTAATGTATATGACCCACACATCTTCCCACAGTTCCTACTCCGACGACCTGTCCCAGGCACACATCAGGGCATCCACCAACTTTCCTTTACATGAGCCCACTGCTGCTCTGCAGAAACACAGGAAACACATCACAATGTTTGTCACTGCTCAGTAGAACACAAATACCACATCCAGGGCCTAGGCCTTCTTTTGCCACTAATCAAAACTACATTTCAAGGCTGATCGGTATTACAGCAAAGTTTTCAAAACATGAGTTTTATTTAGAGCGATGTAGGTTTTCCCATTAAGACAGCAAATAACAAGAAAGTTGTGCCTCGAACAAAAAGATGTGTGCAACAGTTACCAACAGCCGCTTGGCCTGCCAGATAATCTGAGATTGCTTTAGTTATTGGCAGCGTTCCCATTCAGTGAGCAATTTGGCGGAATTGCTCCCAAAATACTCAACGTTATTAAGAAAATGCTCATGAAAGAAGACAAGACTGACTCGTTTTAACCACAGTAAAACCAATTTCCAAGATTTATTGCCAAAATGATTCGTCCTGAAGCGGCAAGGGGGGGGGGGCTCTTTGGGCACTTCCCCTCTGGATGTGTGGAGACTGAGGTGTCAGGTGGAACAGAGAGGAGGTTGGAAGGAAGGAGAGTGGAAGGGAGATATAAAATGTGTCTTATTTACTAGTGGGGGTGGGGGGGGGTCATGACAAAAATGTGAGTAGTGTAGCGAAGAAAAACCGTGTGTATACATGTGTGTGGGGCCTGGGTTTGGCTTCAACTTCAAGGGAACGGGTATTTAGTCTGTTGGGAAGGATGGTTGAGGTTTGCAGGGAGGATAGTGGAAGTGATCTGTGTGCATGGAAGGGGGGAGGTCTAGGAAGAAGGAGACTGTAAGGGAGAAGAGGTAAACAGGTATGGGAGGGGGTATAGGTTTTTGAATATTTTGCCTTAATTTGGACTCAATCAGTAAGCAGCACTATTTCGGTTTAGTGTAATGTGGACAGGATGATATAGAAAAGGATCCTATAGCTGGGCATGGGCAGCGGCAGCCGACAGTTAATCAATCTGTGATTCGAGGATGGGGCAATTGCAGGGTAGTGCTTGAGTTTGTTTTTGTTTGTTTTTTCTCCAAAATTTGATAGAACTGAAGTTGGTATATCTAATGATAGCATGCTGCCTCAAGGCTTTATATTCATCCTTAATCGAATAATGAACATTAAGTGCAGTTGTTGCACATGCCACCAAAGGGACATGAATCCTCAAGACATCATGTCGTCATCACTTCAGGAGTGGCATCTGTCAACTGCTGTAGGACCTATTTCAGCATCCCCTGAATCACCACTCTAGAGTCTATCTTCGTACATTACCTCACAGTGCTGTCGTCATCTGAATATTTATCACACGCCTTCATATTTATACTTCATTTATTATGATTATTCAGCCCTTATTATCATGCAATAATCTGACATAATAGGAGATGCTCTCTATTAAGATAAGAACTGAAGTTAATATCATACTTTTTCTTTAAGCTATTTCTTCATTCCCCGCCTGCAGGCTGTATAAAGTATTGGTTTTCGGCCTGTGTTTCATTTGATCATATGAGAATGAAAGTATCTGTAGGTTCTATGAATGTACCCAGTATATTAACTTAGATTCACAGTCAAGTAATTACTCTGTGCCTTCGCTACTCCCACGAAGACTAGCAGCCAAACAGGTAAATCGAGTCTACAACAGATCTCAGCTTACATGAAGCAATAAGACGCCTACTTTAGGTATCAAATATCTATTATCGGTCTTTCATATTTGACTATAAATAACTCTATATGATTTGGAAGAATACAACGTTCTTATGTTTAATTAAGGCAGTATATGTGTTGACCCTTTGACAAGAATCAGATTTCCATGTCTGCAAACTCTTCAGTTTTGCCAGTTCTTTCAGTTTTTCTGGATCTTAAATAGATATTTAACTCGAAAAGAGTTATAGGAGACGACTAGGGTCCTCTCATTTTCAGTCATTTTGGTGGTGCGAATAAGTTTTAAAAAAGATGGAAATTTTATATATAAGAGGCAGAATTACTCATTGAATTTGTAGTGTCATTAAAGGAGGAGATGTAGGGGTCTTGCAGGAAAAGGTATTTCAGTACCAACTATTGTAAATTTTGAGTAATAGTCTATATTCTACAGAGTCAGTTAGTTGGCAGCCATAAGACACTTTTTGCATCCAATGGTGAAGGTATATGATGTTGATCCATGTATCAACTTTCCCGCCTTTTTTGGCAATATGGTGCGAATAGCACAGTTTTGGCGGGAGTTATGCGAATAGTGGCTTGGTGGTGCGAATAACCTGGGTGAGTAGCATCTGGTCCTCCAAGCAGATGTCTTGTGAAAGTATAGGACTATAACACTACTTAACACCTGCTTGGAGTTGGTTCCTGTCTGTGAATGGGAGTGCTGATGTCAGATCACAAGCTAGACTTGCTCAAGGCTATTGATTTTAATTCTGGAGAAACAATGTAATGGAAAAGACTATCAAGTATAAAGGGGCCAGAGCTTTAGGACAACAGAGAGTCTAACTAACTGCAATTACCCTAAATTCTCTGGTACAAGCAACATTACCTGCATTACTGACCTTGCAATAAACTACAATTTTTTGATTTGATTCAAATATGATATGAACCTCAAATCAAAGAATTTATGGTACATAACATCTGCCAAAAAATTAATATTGTATTTCTTTTCGAGTTACAAGCAATGCACATTGCTGCCCTATATTAAAGATCTATCTGCCTGGGTCAATTTTGTGATCTGTCCTGCTTCAATCAGATGTCAATTTATAGGTCGGTTATATGGGTTATATGAGAAGGGGGTCTAAAGAAATTTGAAATGCTCGGTCCTATCTCGTGTGGGGATTGCAGGTATGATGCCTGGCGTGATATACAGATGAGTAAAGGTATTATAATAGTCTATAGGGGGCCTACTGCTAGAATACCATACCTATTCATCGCAAAACCATATCAGATTTACTAACCCATTCATAATCATTTACTAGGAAACAACATTCATGAATCAATAGAATCCATTTATCCTGGTGAATGAAAATGAAGATGTGAGTAGCTCACAGTAAGGTGCTCAACTGAACAATCTCTTCCTACACCCCACCCCATTCAATATTCCCTGCACAAACACATTTTTTTCTTACTCTGTCCATCCTAGCGCTGTGCACACGTTTACCACCATGCACCAACATAGAGGCCAGTAGTATAGTATGTATCGGAACGGGACTATAGCTAATCTAAGGATATTACTCACTGGGGATGCAGCCAATCAGAGGCCTCCCTTTTGGCGGGAAATTCAAATATGGGGTCACGTGACCTAGACCCCCGTGGTGTGGCATCAAAATGGACCAATCAGAACCCTGCCTTTTGGCGGGAAATTCAAAATGGTCAAGTTACCCAAGACCCATGTGGTGTGCCGCCAAAATGGCGCCCTCTGATTGGCTGGCTGTTTAGGTCATGTGACCTCTATTATGCAAATAAGATCACATGACCCTAATTTGAATGGACCAATCACAGGTCGTCATTTTGGTGGGAAATTTGAAAAAAATTGGTGACGTGACTATTTTTTTAAAATCTTTTGCCAAAATGGAGACCTCTGATTGGTTGGCTGTCCACACGTCATACCGTCAGCTGTATGCAAGCAAGTAGTTATGTGACCTTATTAGCATAAAGAGGTGTGGTTTATTATGTAGATGAGGGTGTGACTATAGTGAGATATTTTTTATATAAATAAAAAAGGCAAGCCAAGAAAAAAAAACAAAAAAAAACTAGGAAATATTTGGGGGGCCCTTGGGTTGGGGGGGCCTTTGGGGGGGACCATTGGGTTGGGAGGGCCTTGGGGTGGGGGGGCGCCCCTTTTTCTTTTGGAAACCCACCCCTTGGGTAGGGGCGGGTTTACAAAAAATAAAATTTACATAAGGTAGTTAGATATTAAATAGAAATACAATAGAACCCACATATGGAGTAGTACACATTCCACTTTTTATTTGTCATTTCATTTTTTTCATTTTCGAGCAATTATATTTACACTCTCTACATATCATAGTTGAATATAGCATAGGAATATGATAGAACCCACATATGGAACAGTACACATTTTAATTATATTTACAAGTCGGTGAATACAACCTTACATACAAACTATCTTGGTGTCTTATCTATATATGAATCGTGATACATTGTGGGAGGTCTTTGTCCGGTTCATATATGTTGTTCCTGGTGAATCTACGGTGGTGTCTGGTATATATATACTGTTTCTCATTTATCTACTGTGTCCTCCGATGTTACAACGTCAGAAAACACAGAAGTTGTTTGTCCAAAAGGAAGTTGTTTGTCCAGAAAAACTCCTCTACACTTCATTCTGAAAAGCTGCAACTCTTTGTCCAGAGAGTTCAATTTCTTCAACATTTTCGTCAGCAAAATTTCGCTCTGTGGACTTAGGTTTATACCTTCCGAGGCCAATGGGCAGGTAGGAGAATGTCTGAAATGCTCCATGGCAACGTCATCACTTTCTAACTATGTGTGTATAGTGACTCCACATTGGTAGCATTGAACAACGTACTTACCTCCGATGTAAAAGAATCCGTGGGCGGCGAGTTTCTTGAAAGTGTTGAGTTGTGTCGAAAGTGTTGAGTCTCCTTGATAAATCGACAAAATGTACGTACTTGTCCATTCTCTTAGGTAGGTAGGTAGGTAGGTAGGTAGGAAGGTAACGTGGTGGGAGCAGTGATAATGGTGGTAGTAGCTGTGTCGAGTGTGGACGTACCAGTGGTAGGCGAGGTGGTAAATGAGACACCAGAGACATGACGTAAGTGGTTCATATAGATGTGCTTAATCCCCTTTCCAGCTGCATACTCTCTGTCTCCACCATGTTCCTGTGTAGCGACTTAAGATGTGATTCCCGTGGTGCACACCTCCGCCTCCTTTACATAATTCACCACGCCCTTACACAATTACTCTCCATGTCTCATCTCTTTTTCTTTGTTTTCAAAGTGAAGCAATATATATCTGGCCACGTCAAACCTCCTCATGTAATCCATCAGCACTCAAATGAGCAGATGATGTGTACTGTTGGGTTTAGCTTGCCACATTTTCAATACTCTGAAGGCCTGGAGAGACATATCTTGTTCCGGTTGTTGAGCAATACTATTTAGCTTTTCAGAAGTCTAAATACATCCCCATATCTTTCCACTCCCTGGATAGAGATTCAGACATGGTGACAAAGTACCTCTCCATTAAAAACTGGTCGGGGTTGTTGTAATCCAATTTGTACGTCTTGAAAAAGTTCTGCGACTGAAGTAACAGATCTTGTCGATGAACACTCATGTAGGCGTGGTGGAGTTCTCCCCATTTGGCATGAGGTGTAGTTTTAGACAACCATGTTTGGAACATCTCCATACACATATCCTGCATCGTCTTGATAATGACCATCTCCTGCAGACGATCATAGGCGATGTCCAAGTAGATTCCCAATTTCTTCCAAGATCCAACTAACAGCCTTCCTATATCATGAAGCAAATGATCGCTATATGTAAATTTCATTTCACACATGATATCCTGTACACTCACTTCACATACTTTAGAGTCAGATAGGTAGGGAGTATTTTCAAGACTCATCTCGTCTGCAAAAACTTTCAGAAATCACTTGATGAAGGTCGGTAGGCAGGCAGCCGGCGGGTAGGTGGTGCTGGTGATGGTAAAGGCCCGGTAGTCGTAGTGGTCAGCAGTGATATATCCTTCCAAGAGAAATTGGGGTGCTTAATATCGGGTGATCTAAGTCTATTTCCAGCTGGATACTTGCCACCACCTTTTCCTTTCTGCATAGCATCTTATCAGCATGAGCCTTTTGAATTTGTTAACATTAAACAGGAGGAAAGACACCGTGACAAGTGTATTTGGTGAAATTAGGGGTGATTGCTTTCATTCTGTGTAGCGACTTATCTTTTAGATCTGTTGACATAAAACAGGTGGAAAGGTATTGTGATAACTGTATTTTGGTGGGATTACAGGGAGTTAAAACTGTGATAATTAGCTTAATCCACTTTACAGGTGTGAGGCAGGCTCACTCGTTAAGGTATTATGAGATTCCTTAAATTTTACTTCTCCCCTTGTTAACAGGAGGTGTGTAATTGCGACCAACTACTCTTTGAAGTTTTCTAATCCTATTTAGATGAACCTTCATCTGGATCCTCCTACGGTTTGGTTTACCTGTGGAGGGCAGGTGAAATTAGATTTATAGATACCCTACCGAGTGAGGATCTCTGTGATCATAGGATTAGAGCTCTTGTCTAAAAGTTATCAAAAGCTGACTTTGATC
>CASGGQ010000046.1:0-54656 GCA_949317995.1 Acholoe squamosa
CTAACCCTAACCCTAACCCTAACCCTAACCCTAACCCTAACCCTAACCCTAACCCTAACCCTAACCCTAACCCTAACCCTAACCCTAACCCTAACCCTAACCCTAACCCTAACCCTAACCCTAACCCTAACCCTAACCCTAACCCTAACCCTAACCCTAACCCTAACCCTAACCCTAACCCTAACCCTAACCCTAACCCTAACCCTAACCCTAACCCTAACCCTAACCCTAACCCTAACCCTAACCCTAACCCTAACCCTAACCCTAACCCTAACCCTAACCCTAACCCTAACCCTAACCCTAACCCTAACCCTAACCCTAACCCTAACCCTAACCCTAACCCTAACCCTAACCCTAACCCTAACCCTAACCCTAACCCTAACCCTAACCCTAACCCTAACCCTAACCCTAACCCTAACCCTAACCCTAACCCTAACCCTAACCCTAACCCTAACCCTAACCCTAACCCTAACCCTAACCCTAACCCTAACCCTAACCCTAACCCTAACCCTAACCCTAACCCTAACCCTAACCCTAACCCTAACCCTAACCCTAACCCTAACCCTAACCCTAACCCTAACCCTAACCCTAACCCTAACCCTAACCCTAACCCTAACCCTAACCCTAACCCTAACCCTAACCCTAACCCTAACCCTAACCCTAACCCTAACCCTAACCCTAACCCTAACCCTAACCCTAACCCTAACCCTAACCCTAACCCTAACCCTAACCCTAACCCTAACCCTAACCCTAACCCTAACCCTAACCCTAACCCTAACCCTAACCCTAACCCTAACCCTAACCCTAACCCTAACCCTAACCCTAACCCTAACCCTAACCCTAACCCTAACCCTAACCCTAACCCTAACCCTAACCCTAACCCTAACCCTAACCCTAACCCTAACCCTAACCCTAACCCTAACCCTAACCCTAACCCTAACCCTAACCCTAACCCTAACCCTAACCCTAACCCTAACCCTAACCCTAACCCTAACCCTAACCCTAACCCTAACCCTAACCCTAACCCTAACCCTAACCCTAACCCTAACCCTAACCCTAACCCTAACCCTAACCCTAACCCTAACCCTAACCCTAACCCTAACCCTAACCCTAACCCTAACCCTAACCCTAACCCTAACCCTAACCCTAACCCTAACCCTAACCCTAACCCTAACCCTAACCCTAACCCTAACCCTAACCCTAACCCTAACCCTAACCCTAACCCTAACCCTAACCCTAACCCTAACCCTAACCCTAACCCTAACCCTAACCCTAACCCTAACCCTAACCCTAACCCTAACCCTAACCCTAACCCTAACCCTAACCCTAACCCTAACCCTAACCCTAACCCTAACCCTAACCCTAACCCTAACCCTAACCCTAACCCTAACCCTAACCCTAACCCTAACCCTAACCCTAACCCTAACCCTAACCCTAACCCTAACCCTAACCCTAACCCTAACCCTAACCCTAACCCTAACCCTAACCCTAACCCTAACCCTAACCCTAACCCTAACCCTAACCCTAACCCTAACCCTAACCCTAACCCTAACCCTAACCCTAACCCTAACCCTAACCCTAACCCTAACCCTAACCCTAACCCTAACCCTAACCCTAACCCTAACCCTAACCCTAACCCTAACCCTAACCCTAACCCTAACCCTAACCCTAACCCTAACCCTAACCCTAACCCTAACCCTAACCCTAACCCTAACCCTAACCCTAACCCTAACCCTAACCCTAACCCTAACCCTAACCCTAACCCTAACCCTAACCCTAACCCTAACCCTAACCCTAACCCTAACCCTAACCCTAACCCTAACCCTAACCCTAACCCTAACCCTAACCCTAACCCTAACCCTAACCCTAACCCTAACCCTAACCCTAACCCTAACCCTAACCCTAACCCTAACCCTAACCCTAACCCTAACCCTAACCCTAACCCTAACCCTAACCCTAACCCTAACCCTAACCCTAACCCTAACCCTAACCCTAACCCTAACCCTAACCCTAACCCTAACCCTAACCCTAACCCTAACCCTAACCCTAACCCTAACCCTAACCCTAACCCTAACCCTAACCCTAACCCTAACCCTAACCCTAACCCTAACCCTAACCCTAACCCTAACCCTAACCCTAACCCTAACCCTAACCCTAACCCTAACCCTAACCCTAACCCTAACCCTAACCCTAACCCTAACCCTAACCCTAACCCTAACCCTAACCCTAACCCTAACCCTAACCCTAACCCTAACCCTAACCCTAACCCTAACCCTAACCCTAACCCTAACCCTAACCCTAACCCTAACCCTAACCCTAACCCTAACCCTAACCCTAACCCTAACCCTAACCCTAACCCTAACCCTAACCCTAACCCTAACCCTAACCCTAACCCTAACCCTAACCCTAACCCTAACCCTAACCCTAACCCTAACCCTAACCCTAACCCTAACCCTAACCCTAACCCTAACCCTAACCCTAACCCTAACCCTAACCCTAACCCTAACCCTAACCCTAACCCTAACCCTAACCCTAACCCTAACCCTAACCCTAACCCTAACCCTAACCCTAACCCTAACCCTAACCCTAACCCTAACCCTAACCCTAACCCTAACCCTAACCCTAACCCTAACCCTAACCCTAACCCTAACCCTAACCCTAACCCTAACCCTAACCCTAACCCTAACCCTAACCCTAACCCTAACCCTAACCCTAACCCTAACCCTAACCCTAACCCTAACCCTAACCCTAACCCTAACCCTAACCCTAACCCTAACCCTAACCCTAACCCTAACCCTAACCCTAACCCTAACCCTAACCCTAACCCTAACCCTAACCCTAACCCTAACCCTAACCCTAACCCTAACCCTAACCCTAACCCTAACCCTAACCCTAACCCTAACCCTAACCCTAACCCTAACCCTAACCCTAACCCTAACCCTAACCCTAACCCTAACCCTAACCCTAACCCTAACCCTAACCCTAACCCTAACCCTAACCCTAACCCTAACCCTAACCCTAACCCTAACCCTAACCCTAACCCTAACCCTAACCCTAACCCTAACCCTAACCCTAACCCTAACCCTAACCCTAACCCTAACCCTAACCCTAACCCTAACCCTAACCCTAACCCTAACCCTAACCCTAACCCTAACCCTAACCCTAACCCTAACCCTAACCCTAACCCTAACCCTAACCCTAACCCTAACCCTAACCCTAACCCTAACCCTAACCCTAACCCTAACCCTAACCCTAACCCTAACCCTAACCCTAACCCTAACCCTAACCCTAACCCTAACCCTAACCCTAACCCTAACCCTAACCCTAACCCTAACCCTAACCCTAACCCTAACCCTAACCCTAACCCTAACCCTAACCCTAACCCTAACCCTAACCCTAACCCTAACCCTAACCCTAACCCTAACCCTAACCCTAACCCTAACCCTAACCCTAACCCTAACCCTAACCCTAACCCTAACCCTAACCCTAACCCTAACCCTAACCCTAACCCTAACCCTAACCCTAACCCTAACCCTAACCCTAACCCTAACCCTAACCCTAACCCTAACCCTAACCCTAACCCTAACCCTAACCCTAACCCTAACCCTAACCCTAACCCTAACCCTAACCCTAACCCTAACCCTAACCCTAACCCTAACCCTAACCCTAACCCTAACCCTAACCCTAACCCTAACCCTAACCCTAACCCTAACCCTAACCCTAACCCTAACCCTAACCCTAACCCTAACCCTAACCCTAACCCTAACCCTAACCCTAACCCTAACCCTAACCCTAACCCTAACCCTAACCCTAACCCTAACCCTAACCCTAACCCTAACCCTAACCCTAACCCTAACCCTAACCCTAACCCTAACCCTAACCCTAACCCTAACCCTAACCCTAACCCTAACCCTAACCCTAACCCTAACCCTAACCCTAACCCTAACCCTAACCCTAACCCTAACCCTAACCCTAACCCTAACCCTAACCCTAACCCTAACCCTAACCCTAACCCTAACCCTAACCCTAACCCTAACCCTAACCCTAACCCTAACCCTAACCCTAACCCTAACCCTAACCCTAACCCTAACCCTAACCCTAACCCTAACCCTAACCCTAACCCTAACCCTAACCCTAACCCTAACCCTAACCCTAACCCTAACCCTAACCCTAACCCTAACCCTAACCCTAACCCTAACCCTAACCCTAACCCTAACCCTAACCCTAACCCTAACCCTAACCCTAACCCTAACCCTAACCCTAACCCTAACCCTAACCCTAACCCTAACCCTAACCCTAACCCTAACCCTAACCCTAACCCTAACCCTAACCCTAACCCTAACCCTAACCCTAACCCTAACCCTAACCCTAACCCTAACCCTAACCCTAACCCTAACCCTAACCCTAACCCTAACCCTAACCCTAACCCTAACCCTAACCCTAACCCTAACCCTAACCCTAACCCTAACCCTAACCCTAACCCTAACCCTAACCCTAACCCTAACCCTAACCCTAACCCTAACCCTAACCCTAACCCTAACCCTAACCCTAACCCTAACCCTAACCCTAACCCTAACCCTAACCCTAACCCTAACCCTAACCCTAACCCTAACCCTAACCCTAACCCTAACCCTAACCCTAACCCTAACCCTAACCCTAACCCTAACCCTAACCCTAACCCTAACCCTAACCCTAACCCTAACCCTAACCCTAACCCTAACCCTAACCCTAACCCTAACCCTAACCCTAACCCTAACCCTAACCCTAACCCTAACCCTAACCCTAACCCTAACCCTAACCCTCTCAACGATGTACTTTATGACACTTCCTTATGTTTGTGTATGATTGACAGGCTTATTAACCAATCAAAATAAAGCTTATTAGTCTAATTTGCATATTAACAATTCATTTCAGAATAAAAGAGTAATTTTGATTGCTAAAAACAACAGTTTTAAGGTAAATTTGACCTTAGCTGCATGTTGTTTGGCAGCTACATAGCCGGCTGAGCAACATGAGTCATCGCGTCCCCGTCCCTTTTGCCGCCCTTTCCTACCCGAACCTAGGTGCCTCGTCAAAGACCATTAACCCAGTTCCGGTCCGCCTGAAGGGGGAGGGGGGGGTGGTAGGACCCGTCATGGAAAGTTTTCCCTTATCGAAACACGTGGTGTGTTTTTCCCGCCCGACTGTTATAGATAAAAATGTTAGGGGTATTTCCCAGGGTCCTGTAGTGAAATGTTCTATATGGCTAACACTGTAAGGTTATTGTCGCCCGGGCTGCTTTATTAATGGCGGTTCATTAACATGTTTTTACACAAAACTTTTACGCACATGCGCAGTCGCTTAGCCACTGGCGCACAATTCAATAGACTTCCCCATTGTACAGCCCTGCTTGTGTCATCGTGCCTTTAAACTTGATATTTCTTACGCTGGGACGCCCAATAAAGCTTACTTCAGTTTCAGGGTATTTTTTTTGTTTGAACAATTCTACCATTCTTAGTTACCTTACAACAAGCCCCTAAAAAGGGCTAATATAGACCTCGTGAGTGGCTTAATTAGCATTCACCTGACCCAATTAAGCACTTAACCAAAAAGAAGTACTTTAAAGTTGAGTTTGTTTCACTTTCCAAGTCTTCTGAAGTTAGGATTTATCTTTACCCCCCACGCTGCCCCTCCCCCTCTTGCAAACATGAATTGGGGGTCTTCCCACTGTAGTGTTTGCGTTTGCGTTTGCGTTTGCGTTTGCGTTTGCGCTCGATAATTTATAAAATCCCTTTTATATATGTATACCCCCCATATAAACTACTAGCCGCAAACGCAAACGCAAACGCAAACGCCAACACTACAGTGGGAAGACCCCTAATTCATGTTTGCAAGAGGGGGAGGGGCAGCGTGGGGGGTAAAAATGCTGTTGCTATGGTAACAGTGGTAAAAGGTCAGTGGGTGTAGTGACCATGGTAACCAAAGGCCCGCCTTATTTACAGTCAACTAAATTATGTTTTAGTACATCGCTATCATCCTTGTAACATGGCAAAATATACTTAATGAAACAGTGTTATAGATAAGAAAGTGAGGGGTATTTCCCTGGGTCGCTTGGTACGCCCGGGGGTTTTCCCGCCCGGCTACTATAGAACCGCTTGAAAAGGGTTGTGATGTGGGTTTTTTTCAATGATTTCGTGTAATGTAGCATAGCTGTTTTCCCTTTTCAGTTTCATGTTCTTTTAGTTTTCCTATATAATCCCATTTCATTGTCATTCTGTTCCACACTTCTCAAGAAGTAGTTACACTGTTCAAATCAACGCGTTTAGGCTTTGTGCAAAATGGCTGAAGAACCTACACTACCCGTTTTATTATCTCAGGAGGCTGTAAAAGCCTCTTCCAACCTGGTGGTGAAAAGTAACCTTTTTTGGGTTGTAGAAAAACTGCTCTCTTTAAAAACCCGGGAGGAGCGTGTGGAGTATATAAAAACTAAGAAGTACAGTGACTCTCTTTCTCCAGTTACCAAGGATTTTTTGGACAGTGCAATGGAGTTGGAGCGTCAACATTTTTACTTCATGCACAAGTTACTACCGGTGATTGGCATAATTAAGCCAGAGGATAAACCCCACGATTACTCCAAGGACGACTTATATAAACTGATCCTTTCCATTAAATGGACCTCGGGAATGAAACTCGGTGAAAAGTTCGATAAACTGTATGATGAGGAAGTGGAACGGCACTATAGAATGGAGGCACACCATCCAGAACATGAAAAGGTAACAAAAAAAGAGTGAAGTGAAGCAGACATAAAAGAAATGTCCGCTGACCGCTTAGGTCGCAATCTACAGTTTGGAATGACCGGCCGTGTAGACCATGCTACAATGAAAAAATTCCCTCCAAAATTCTGTGGCAAAAACAATGAAGCTAAAACAGCTTTATACTGGAGGGAGGTGGCAAAACACGAAGCAGATGCTGTACGTGTTTTCAACTCTGTTTTCCGTTTTTCCACAAAATAATTGAACTTCTACTTATCAAAAAAACAATTAAGGTTATTACTGTAATCACTCCTGTAGTGAAATGTTCTATACGGCACATGGCTATTGTATTATTGACCAACGGGAGGCATCCCTGGCATAAACTGCGGAGTTGGGGGCTAAAGGTGTTAGTTATAGTGAAGTCGGGGTCTAATGGCGGCCCCCAGCTGATAATGGCTATGTCAGCTATATGGCTAACACTGTAAGGTTATTGTCGCCCGGGCTGCTTAATTAACGGTGGTTCATTAACATGTTTTTACACAAGAGTTTTGCGCACATGCGCAGTCCCTTAGTCACTGGCGCACTATTTAATAGACCTCCCCATTGCACAGCCCTGTCTGTGTCATTGTGCCTTTGCCTGGCAACGGACTATTCACATAGTTTTCTTAAACAACTGAAATGGGTCGCAAAGTAAAGTGTACAAGCGGATATTGGCTGTTTATAACAGCCGGCAAAAGAGACGGATTTAACCAAAGTGTGTGTGACATAACTTGGCAAAAACTGCAAGAAGAAGAAAAGAAAGTTTGGAAAAATGTGGCGGCACTTAGAAAACAAGGACGTGAAGTAGATGAGCCGCTGTTGAAAGGAAATGTGTTGTCTTTGCTGATTGAGAGCAACACCGCCTATTTAACAGCTGTTACGAACAGTGCTCCTGTAGTAAATTTTGGTGGCGGGTTTGGCCCAGGACCAACTCGTTGCCTTAATAAGAAGCCGACCAGTTACTTTAACAGCTTATGTGAAAGCACGTATACACAATGCAAAATTGACAATGGTGACAACGAAGTGGAGTTAGAGGAGTACATACAAGCAGTAGAGGATAGTGTGGGGAAAAACTATTGGCTAACAGGAAAAACGGATTACTAGTCCCACCTATTCTCTACTGCTCGAACAATTGACATGGGAGTTTTAAACCAACTGACCCTGACTATGTTGGCGTAAAACTAACTAAACTTTTACATTTTTGGTGGTTGACATGTTTCATAGTGCTATGATATGTAGTGCTAAGACCTTTATCTTATTGTCGCCAAGTGTGTTGCTTAGCCAGAGAGGTTTATTTACATAAAATCCCCTTCCTGTATCAACCGGGTCAGTGCCGGGCGTGTTATCTGATACATTCAAGCGAAACTCACCCACTCCCACAGCCGTTTCTTTGTTTATCGGTACACTTCCATAGTCTGTCTGTGCCTGCTGAAGGAGTTAGCCTGGATACTAATATGGACCAATATTCTTTTAAAACCTTTGAACTTTTGTACTCAAAGAAGACGGATTGTGAAGACACGGAGAGCGTAGTCTCTGATATCGATGATGTTTACGACATAAAACTCAGGCATCTTATGGTACGTGATATGAGATTCGATGGTATTATGGATCGATTGAATTGTCTGTTGAAGCACGAGGACAAAAACCAGGAACACTTCAGGCAAATAGCTGGTCAGTGGCTAAAGTTATTGACTATTAATGCCACACTCTTCAAGAGACAATTTTATTTTGAATTTACTAAAGGAGAGCCGGAGCCAGTCGAGTGTAAGGATTACTATACAGAATACCTACTGGCCCTTTATGAAAAGACGCCTGGAAAGAAGTCTTTTCAAGTCATCCAAAAGCTGGCGGATATATGGAGAGACATTCAGCTGATCAACGCAAAACTACCTACCAAACTTCATTTCAGCGCACGGATTGCAACCACAGTTGAAATGACATTTATGTACCGATCGCTTGTGGTTTCACCTATTAATTTGATTCTTTTAGCTGCTCCACCACCCAATCCGCCGTTTCAAATCATTTAGGATTTCTGTTTAAGGCTACAGTTGTTTCTCTCCGTAATTCAGTATACTATGTACATGGTAGTATATTCAGTGTTGTCTATGTAGTAACAGGTATTATGATTAGCTGTTGTAGTGAAGATCAAACATTGTTGATCACAGGTTAATGAAAGTAGCAAATAACATGCATGTAAACTGTTACCCTTTGTACAGTATGGAGTGCACATTGAATGTACTGAAAAGTTTAGCTGAATACTCATCATTGTAGATGTAAGACTGCTTAAGGCTACAGAAAAAATGAAGGTTTGCATTTGGGTTAAGGGTGCACTAATTGTTATCTTTATGTGCAATGCAGTTCTTAACACCGGTTTCATAGTCATTAGAGGCTTGTGCAGCTACGGCTAGGTTAGAAAAATAAAGTAGAGACGTTGAAAAGCATTTGTTTCTTTTTCTGTCCATTAACTATACCGGATTTTTTAAAGTCGATTAATTATTACAACATCAAATGAAAAAGGAAGCGCAGGGGAGTTACTAACGACACTGAATTAGGTAGGGTGTGTGTGTGTCACTTTTGGACAACGATACATACGTACATACTAGTATAGGGTGAGGGTAGAACTTAACAATTCTTAGAATGAATGTTAGTACAAGTGAAACTATTAGACTACATCAACTTTCATTTAGCTTACAACAGAACAGAAATGGGAACTGAAGAGAAGCATGCATTTATACATTACCATTTTTAAGATGGGTGTCTACTACTGAATTCCCCCACGCTTCCAATTGTATTGGGACGCAGTTTATCTTATATATTCATGTTTTTTGCACCAACCACAGATGTGGTGTTTAAGGAAAATAAATTAAAAAAAACCAGGTTAATTGCAAAATGACACCGTGAGCCCTCAGGTAGAAAATAAAACTGCATATCAGTTAGGTAATTTAGCTAAATCTAAACTATTGATTTGTATTATTAAATATCTATACGTAATTTTTTAGCAAGAGGTAGGTCATCATCGTCGTCATCGTTGTTTTCCTCCTCCTCCTTCTCCTCCTCCTCCTCCCACATGTTTTTCTTGCCTCCCACACGCTTTTAACTTTTTTTCTTGCAAACATCACATCGGGACTTTTCAACTTGGCCGGCATTGGCATTGGCATCGACATCGACATCGACATTGGTTTTTTAGTGGGACTTTTTATGTTAAAAGAAGTTTTAGAAATAGACTAACAGTGAAAAACCGATGTCGATGTCAATGTCGATGTCGATGCCAATGCCAATGCCGGCCAAGTTGAAGAGTCCCGATTTCATGTTTGCAAAAGGGGAGGGGAAGCATCTGGGATTAAAATTTGGAAAAAATACTGCTTTGTACGGGTTGTAATTAAACAGTAAATGAAAACTACAGTACCCGTGTCTTTTACTGTTGTTTCACTGTCCCTTTTTTATGTAGACATAAAACATAAGATTCCCTACCCTTAGGACCTCACTTTGGTGTTAGTAAGTCACATGGTACTGGGTTAGGCAGCAGTGGGATGCATGGCCATTTACATATACACCAACCAACACCCCATAACGGGTTCAAATGAGCATTAGGAACGAAACTGAAAAAAGGGGACCGCCTACCACTACAACATCATACTTTTAAGGAGGTTAAAAAAACAATCATTGACGAGGCCGGACATATTTAAAGTCATGACGTCAACACCTTCAAGGGACATAGTGTTATACATTGCCGGAGAGCGATGTAAGCTGAAAAGGGGCTTAAAAAAAGCGGTGGACTACATTTTGGGCGAGCATGAATCGTCATGGAAAGTACAAATTAAGGAATTGCGTCTTCTAGGTAAATCTCTAGAGGCTACTTTTATTTTAGTTGCTAGAAAACTTTTTGCAGACAGCGTTTGTTCTTGGGGAAGAATTCTCACCTTATACGTGTTTGGAGGTTATTTGGCTAAAATGTATATGAAAGACGGTGTTGCAGTCAATATTGACAGGTTTGCAAAAGCAATGGATGTTGTAGTTCAACTGAAATGGGCTTTGTGGATGGAGGCAAATGGTTCACTAAAGAACATGATGGATTGCTTTTCAGAACCCATGAATAATGTGATTTGGAAAGCAGTAGTAACAACACTTGCTATTGGATTTACCGCAATGGCTATTCAAGCAATTCTTTTTTGAAACTAGTAAACTCAGTGAGTCGATTTCTTAGCGTGATAGTGGGTGTGAGTGACATGTGTGGACGGTAAAAGGAGGTCAAGGGAGTAAAGGGACGCGCTGAAAGAGGTTCGCCATTTTGAAATTGCACAAGGGAGGTTTGATGTCAGACAGAAGGAAAAACTAAAGTTACAGGCGTACTTTGAACCACTACACCTCAAAACAGTGTAGGAGTAGGTGAGTGAAAACACTGTGAACATGAATAACGGCAGCAACAGCAACAGTAACAACTATGTACCGCAAACTTCGACGTGTTTCACCATTGCCAGCATATTATCATCCACCCCTAGCAACAAGGATTACCGTGCAGAGGCCAGTGAAAATTTACACAATGGAGGTGAAAGTGAGGACGATGAAGAGATTGTATCTGCTACTGCTACATCGTCCTGGTCTAAAAACAGTATAAATAACGATCAGGATGAGTCTTTACTTTACATAGGGTCTGTTGCTAATGGCACATTTTTGCCTTTAACTCAACACGACCCACGTGATGCCGGTGCCACAACCCCTTCTATTCTTTCCTGTTCTTCTCAAGATCTAGAAGAAGAGGCGATGAATGAAATGCTAAATGTTGATGTCAAGGAAACAGGGCAGGAAGAAAACCACGTTCATAAAACCGGTACTATAAGAGGGGCGTCTACTGAAAGAACTGTTGCTAAAAGCGATATTTCCACCACTATCACCATGACTCCTGCTGTAAGTACCATGTATCTTAGTGACGCCAAAAGTGATGCAGGTCACTCGCCCCACCATGGAAAGTCGGGGAGTACCGAGTGTTGCACCACTACTGTACCCATTGAACCCCCTAGCAGTCCCCAGGGAGACGTTAGTTTACCGCCACCGGAGAGTAAAACCCCACAAAAGAAGGTCACATGTGCCTACTGTGGCGGGTCTGTTGTTCATCTTCCACGACATTTGCGAGGGTACCATAACTACTCCATTGAAGCATCGAAGTTGTATGCCAAACAAGCCCGGTTTCATAGCGAGCTTAATCCAGTGAAATCAACTTCAGACTGTAAAATTAACTTACACTACTCCTGCGCCGTCGAAGGTTGTCATGCTGTTGTAAGACGGGTTAATCGCCACTTGATTCAAAAGCATCGTTTCCGCGTGGGAAGTGAACAATATCAACGCTACCACGTCTTGTCTAAATCAGACAACAACAAAAGATATTTACCAAAAAGTAAGTCGGGCTCTAAAACCAAAGACGCAGCTAAAAATGATGAAGAAATGGAGGTGGAAGAAAATCTTGAAGAGTATGAAGAGGGAGAATGTGAAACCTCTGTAGAACGTGTCGGTGACCTAGTACATGGTTCTTTGTCCCATGAAAATTCTGATTACATCAGTGCACTGAACTCTTTTCTGAGTGACGAGATGAGAAATGAATTAAACAGATACAAAGAATACCTCATGGATTTCAGTGGTAGTTTGAAAACTCCAGATGTTGCTAGTCAAATGCAAAGGCAGGTTGGGGAAATCCTAAAGGTATTTGGTGAAGACTTTTCAGATGAAAACCTAACTGAGAACCTAGAGAAACTAGAGCGCAATTTCATTAAAGTGATGTTGGCTAAGGGGAAAACAAAACCACTTCAGGCCAGTACGGTTAAAAACTACCTGTTAAGTTTGAACAGCTTTGTGCAGTTTGCCAATTTGAAAAACAGAGACTACATGAGACATCGGGTGGTAGAAAGAATAGGGATACAAGTGGGCTTGTGGAACCGTTCCCTTGGAAAACTGATTGCAGAAAGATCCCACGTGACAAAACTGCAGCACCAAAGGGACACCATATCAGTGGACGAAGTGAATGAATATGTGAACGGAAGTCGTGCTAAGGAAGCCAAAGAAATCTTTAAGAAATTTAGCGACTCTTCTCTATGTGACATTGGCCCCACAACATACGACCACACGGTTTCCCGTAATTATCTTATCATGTCGCTCATGTTAAGAAATGCAACAAGGGCCGGCCCAATCATTAATTTAACCATCGACAACGTGATGCAGGCAAAGGACAACGTGTATAACGGCATTCATGTAATGAATATTTCGAAGCACAAGACAGAGTACACATACGGCCCAGCGCAGTTGTCCCTCAAGGAGGAAGATTTTGCTTGTTTACTAACATACATCAACAAGATTCGACCTGTGGGAGAAAACAAAAACCCGGCAAAAGACAATGTGGTGTTTTTATCATGGAAAGGTTTGGCATTAATGCAGTCACACATAGCTAATATAGCCACCAGAGAGTTGAACGAGGTAAGGGGTTGTAAAAAACGTGCAAGCTGTACATTGGTGCGCAAATCTACCGTCACCAGAATACTGCCGATGGGTGTGGGGTCTAAAAATGAACAGGACTTGGCACGTCTAATGAAACACTCTGAAGTAATGCAGAAAAGAGTGTACGATTTGAATAACACAGAGCGGGACATGGCCCGTATGGGTGATTTAGTGTCAAAAGCTCTCACGGGTAAACAGTTAACAGAGGTAGAGTTAACCGCAGGAGTATCAGCAAAATCCTGCTTGTCGACTCAAATTGAAAACAGTGCAAGTAATACCTTGCCTGTTACAAACACCAACATGTGTGACGCAACCCAAAGTGCCGTCAATAATACCGGCGAAATGTCCACTGCTCTTTTTACCACGCCTTGTAATTTTGAAGGTGGAGTTAAAAATGCAGTGAACCTGGGCGAGGAATCAATGGCTGCTGAAGAAAACAATGAACTAAATACAAATAGCATGAACATGACAAAGAGGAAATTTGTGTCTACTGGAAAGGGTCGAAAAAAGTGGCCTCGGTCTCTTAAACAGAAAGTTATTAAACTGTTTAAAGATGAAATTGCAGATAGATATGTAACCAACGACATTGTCAGGGACGTTTTGTCTAGAAATCCCAAAGTCTATAATGAAGCTTGTGATTTTTACCAGCTTCCAAAGGATATTACCCAAGATAAAATCTGTGTAAAAAGAATCTATGACTTGGTTCGATCAGTGTACCGTGAACCTTGTATTATGTAGTTAAGGTACAGCTGTTTAATGACCATTTTAAACTTGGTCTACTTAGTGTAGCAACAGGAAATGTACTTATCCATTTATTCCCCATACTACCAATCCCCTCTTGCAAACCTAATGTTGGCTGTTTCTTCTTCCCCAAGTAAGCCATTTGTGTTAATGTTATTCTACGGATAAATCAAAAACGGATTGTGGGTAACAGGGTATATTAAATCGTGCCGATGCATTTCAAGTAAAATGTCAATGTTGTTTTATTTGCAGCATATAAAATGTATACTAGTTTTGTTAGTGTTATGTAATGTAAAATATCAATATGTTTAATGTGGTTCTTTTGAAGTATGATGTGCAAAATAAAAAAAAGCTTTTCTTAAATCGTTGTACATTTTTATTTGCATGTACTGTTATTAGTGTTTTTGTCAAACACACTTGATCTATCATAAGTAAAATAAACCCCAGTAAATATTTATTTTTTGTTTTTTTTAAATGGTTGAATGGTGCGTGCTGTAAAGGAAGCACCGTTATCTTGAAAACGTACATCGGTTACAATATAATCCTTTATCGCCCCTATGTAATTAGATGGAAAGGATAATAACAAGTGCTTTTGTCGTGTAAAATCGTCTACTTGAATCCAATGTGGTTGAACAAAAACATGACTTTGAGAATGTAAAACATCCTTCCACAAACCATCAGTGTATGAAGCAGTAATGTCATACGCCACGGCAAAGTGACAATGACTCTGTCTTACACGCAACGAAGCTCTCCAAAAGTTAAAATGGGCATTTGATAACAAAGTCAATGCTGCAATTTTGCCTTTTGTCAGACTGTCCACGGGTACAAACAGCCCGTTTACATGTTGCAGTTTTCTTTTAACATCCAACACGTACAGTTGTTTCTTATCCTTTTCATATAAATCATATGGGGATACGTGTTGAAAAGCCGGCACGGCATTGGGTCTAGACGCCCACCAATCACCTGACTGGATAGCGATCCTGTCCTTTATAACTGTGTTCTCATTCATGATTGGCCAACAGCAGGATTCAGTAATATATTAGTGAAATAAACACGGTCACCCTGTCTGTGCTGTAAAAACCGTTTGGATACACCACTTTCTGAAATACCAAATCACCCTTTTAAGTTAAAAAACAATGCCTCTTTCACATGAAGTAATTTTTGGTAGGGCGTGTTTTGCTTGTGAACAGGGATCAATACTCACAAGTAAACCAGATTTATTTCTGAAGCAAATCGAAAATGTTGAGTGTGCTCTACAGGAGGAGTACTTTTTGTACGTACCAGACATTTGCACCCTAGACTATATTCATGAATGGAGTCGGTCTTGTAATGCACAAGATGGAGTTACAGGGATTATTGTTTTAGAGCGCATCACAAAAGAACAAAAATGTGCCACTCTCGCAATTCCTTGTGGTTTGGCATTGTTTACATGCCCAAAGGACGAAAGAGACATTATTTTACACAGTGCCAAATTTAGTAATGCACATTTAGTTAAAGGTCACATTAAACTGTTGTGGTTTTCAGTGTTACATATAATAAAACTAAATACACTACTGGCACGTGAGGTGAACGAATTGTGTCATAGCTGGAACAATTTGTGGAATGTTTCCATGGACGTTATACACAGAAGTAAAAGGAATACATTGTACCCACATGTTCTACCACAAAAAACTTTTTACGAGAACATGGCCGTACTTCAAAATGTTTTTTCAGAATGGAGCACTAAGGTTAGGTCGGTTCAAGCTGAGTCTTTGTGGTCTAAAGACAATAACAGTTTACCGAGAAATATAAGTGCGTTAGAGCACATGTTTCTTTCCTTCCATGTTCTTTTGCGGTGGCATAGAGACCGTCATGTGGATCCGTTTACAATGTTAAGACATATTATGAAAAACATAAAAGTAACACAGGAATATAGAACGAACGACAAGCAACTAGGTGAGACCCTAGAAGGTGGACTGAAATTTGATCCACGGTACCACGGAATGATGGCAAGACTAACAGGGTGTTATGGTGATTTACGCAATCAACTAACTGCTGCTTATAAAAAGCTCTGTAATATAATGTTTGACAATGGAGTCATTGTATATAAAGAACTAACAGTTCCAATGCAATCAAGACGTACAGTATTTAAAGTTGTTCCATTGTATACTGGCCATGTCACTGAAAAGTTTATTGAAAATTCGATTGCCTCTGTACCTTTGTCTGTTTTTGACACTTTCGCTATACAAAAATGGTGCAAAAGTAGAAAAACTGATTTGCTAGAACACACTCTCAATCCAAATGTAGTTTTCCAATCAGTTTATAAAGATGTAAGACCCGTATTCGATGGAAACAACAAAACCTTCCTGCGGCTGTATGGCAATTGTGAGGATCTTTTACAGATCATGAATAAAAAAGAGCCTTTATATTACACTTTTCAGAACTTGGGCACGTTAGAGCATGGACGGCCAGAAACACCAGCTTTGCCTTTAATTGGATTGACGAAAGCCACCATTCCTCGATCTAGATCACCCTTTCATTTAAGTGGTAAATCAGTGACTAAAATTAGGTTAGTGGAGGCAGGAGAACATTGTACACCCATATGGGCAAGACCCACAGAAAATGGCGGCATGAACTTTATGCGAATTGTTCCCGCCTTAAAGAAACCCTGCCAAACTAAACAAAAAATGTCTTCTGTGGCTTCAATGCAGGACTTAATAACAAAAAACATGTATCCATTTAAAGAAAACAAATTGGTTTCAGGAACCACTAACGAGTATTTACAGAGCGGTCTTCACTGGTCTAGTTTTGTGGCTGACATTGACCTTAAGCTTGCCGGTAAAGACGTACCTGTTCCGGACATTAATGCCTTGAGTAAAGATGTGGTTGCCGCTTTTGATGCTATGTTTCAATCAATTTTTCCAGGTCAGAAAATAAGAAAACATCTAGTCTTTTGTTCGACCCGCGACAGTGATACCATAAAAATTGGATTGCACCACCATGCACTGTTACCAACCGGTCTCGTATTTACATCTTCTGCATGTCGAGATTTAGCCGGTATGTTGGAAACCATTCGCCATGCCTATCCCAATACTTTAGGAATTGAAACATGGGAAGACGAGCCTGCATATGATTTAAGCGTGTATCCCATTCCAACAAAAGCTGGTGATCCTGTAGGCCACTGCCTAAGAGGTCCTTCACAAGTTAAGCATGATGGCACACGTCAATTAAAGTGTGTTTTAAATACAAGCGACACGCCTCTTACAATAGATGACATACTGGTTCATGGGCCTCAGTATACTACCCGGGAAGATGGGGGGAAAGTAATTTTTGGTCGCGTCGTTAAAAATTTTGAAGGAGTGCAACACCTTAAAGACGTGGCTTTTTTTAAGGATTATGAAGCTAAGGTGATGACAAAAAATATGAATCACGTTTGCTTTAAAAATGTGAACGATATTGCCAGGGAAATCAATAAAAGAAGTTACATATTTCCAGAAGGAAAAAACCCGGTTCCTTTATTGTTGGAAATTCTCAACAGTTTATGGAAGCAAACTAACAGTGGCAAATTTCTTTTGGTTCAACACCTTAAAACAAAAGAAGGAAGAAATGGCAAAAGATATGATAGTACATTCATTAATAATGTGGACAGGTTCTCCAGGTTCGTCTACAACAATGCAGAAAAAACCATAAATCTTGTCATAAACAATGATGCAAATTGTAGCATGCCTTTATGTATTCGATATCCACATAACACACGTTCCGGTAAAGGGGTTCAAGTAACTGTGAATTACTCCTCTAAAATGATAAAGTTTGTCCTGTTTATGTCCAAGTGCTTTAAAGCCAGATGTCAGGCTAACTTTGATTTAAACTTCTTTTTACCAAACATAGTTTTACCGATGCCTAACATCTTTATTAGTACCCCTGTGCTCAAAGGCTGTGATAAAATGTGTGCTACATTCTGTGGATCAAAAGTAAGGGTTATACAACTGAATCCATGTTTTTCTTCAGAGCAATATCCATTTACAAACATGTACGAGGATGAAAAGATAGAAGATGCGTCTCTCAGTGAGGTTGCTCAGTTTGAAAAAATAGAAATAGCTCACGAGGGAGAGGGAGTTAACAAGTACTTACAAAACAAAAGTCTAGAAGACACTGTTCGCTGTCTGTACATGTTTGTACCAAATAGCATACTGGCATTTTGTTTGATAGATAGCATGTATGTAGTTTGTTTCTCGAGACCTCGTCCTGCTATAAATACAAGCCAAAAAAGTACTGACTATGTTATAGTGTCGATGAACCCTGTCTTTATATATCAATACCTTAATAAGAAAAATGTTATAAGTCAAACAATTTTAAACGAACTAAAAATGTTAATGGTCGATTAAACTAACCGTAACATCTAACAGGCTTTTTATAAGTAAATTGTGACAAATAAAAAAATAAAATGATATTAGAGATTGTAATTTTTTTGTGCATAAACCATAAAACCTTTTTAACGTCGCTATTTGCAGTAAGACAGCTGAACCAAAACCATGTATTTTGTGTTCCGTCAATGCAAAATATTATCTTTTGCACTTAATTGGTTTTTAATAATAGGCTTTTTACATACCAACTGTTTATGTAACAAGATTCTTAGCATGCCTTCTGAATACAGTCGTGTAAATTGGGGTGTGGTTTTCACTAAGGTGGGCACCGTATTAAACGGTGTAACAAAGTATCGTCATACTTTTGCTCTTCCTATTCCTAACATGGATTACAAACCTTTAAACTCCATTAACTGCTCTGCACACACGCACGACATGGCACACTGCAATGCAATAAACGAGCTTTCTACGGTGGTCAGCAACGGTTATAAAAAAGAGTTTGGGCTCATGAAAGAAAGCATAAACAATGTTCTGTCTGCCATTGGTAGGGTGGAAGAAAACAGCTCAAGAGGCCGCAAAAGAAGAAGCACATACGATACTCAAACGTCTGCACCACATCTGTCGCCAAATTTTTGCAACAACAGTAAAGTGGTAGGGTCTGATACCGGCGGCGGCCTTTTGGCTACTATGGGCAGGATCGGAAGTGACCTACTTGGCACTCCAAACTGGGGCGATGTTAAATTAATGGACAAACACATGTGTGAACTTGCAGATACTGTTCATATGAACACGGAGGAAATAGTTCGTTCCGAGGAGACTTTGTCCTCCTTGTCTCACATGATAGACGGTGAAAATAAAGCCTTACAAAGCGGCCTTCGCAACATAAATAAGCGCATTAATGAAACTGATGCGGCTCTTAAAAGATTGGGTCGAAGAATGACAAATGACTTAAACAGTATCATGACAAAGGTGTCATCTCTTGCTACTGCTCAGGCAGCCACCCTAACTCTTTTAGGCAACTTGGAACATTACAGAATGGTAACTAATCGTTATCTAAAGTATAGCCGGGACTGGGTTTTAGGTATCAATAGACTTTTAGAAGGTTACATTCCACCTAGACTTATACAAACCACCGACATTCAAAAAGTCCTGAGGCATGTTAATAATGTAGAGTTACCAAGACATCCCCAGTTAAGGTTAGTTTATCCAGATCCATCATTTTATTACAAGATTAGATCGACAGCTTACACCCGTTCTCAAAACTACCTTTTCATCACTCTGACCATCCCGTTAAAATCAGTAGGTGGAATCTTAGGTGTGTACCGTGTAGACAAAACATATATTGCAACAGCTGAGCATCACAAGGCGTCTACACGAATAGCTAACCTGCCGGATTTTTTTGCAGTGACTCCAAATGCACGTTACTATACTGAATTGTCTCTTGCACACTATACTTCTTGTCGGGGTGAGGAAATTAAAGTTTGCTCCACAGAAAGAGGATTACAGGATACAAATCATTTAACATGTGGAGCAGCACTTTTTTATGACGACAAAAGAGCTATAGCAAAGCACTGTGATGTACGCGTTGAACTAACAGATCAACCTACTGAAGTAATACGGTTAGAAAGTACAAGGTATCTAGTTCATTCTTATAATGCTGGACCAGACACACCTTGGGTAGTACACTGTCCCTATTTAAATGCATTGCCGGGAAATACGGCCACTGAACACCTTAGAACCACTACTTCATGCAACACGTGCATAGTTAAAGTTCCCTGCGGCTGCTCCTTAACAGGCATCGGCTTTTACATTCCCTACGAGTTTACCGGTTGCGATTTCAATGACCATTTAGGTTTTCCAGATGTAATCAAAGCCTTTCCTGTTAACTTGCATGTTATAACTTCTTTGTTCGATGAGGATGATATCAGACATATAAATGGAAGCTCGACCCATTCAGATCCATCCACCACAAACCCCCTAATGTTATCAGATTTGTTCTTAAATGTTACTGAAAGCAATTGGGACGGGGTTGTGGAATCACATGAGAAGTATACTCAGGACTTTAATCACATGATGGCACTCCACAAGAACAATTCAAAAATATATTCTGACAGGGCTACAGCATATTTAGAAAAAGCAGAGAACTTTAAAGACTTAGCCATGTCTCACATAAAGGATTTGGAAAACACATTTGGCGGGACCTCATATAAAACATTTTTAAATCCTTCTTCGTTTATAACCGCAGCAACCCTTTTTTGGTGTATTGCCATTTCTTCATTTATAATGACCATATATACTTTTTGCACTAAACGCTAAGTTATAAATTAAAATAACCTTTGTTTATGGTAAAGAAAAAAAAGTACTAAACACACACAAACATGGAGTTTTTTTACTACATTTATTTTTCTTATATTTCAAAAGTAAAAGCACAATTTTTATCGATAGTCGTTCTTAATGATCTAATTACATATATATTTTTCAAGTAAATAAAATATGATGTGGCCCTTAGCTTTTTACTTATTACTGCCTACATGATTATTAATCATTTCAATATTTTTTTCATCGTAATTACAGGGATGTAAGTCAGGGGTGGTGAAAAAACATGAAAACATTAACAGACATCCAAAGGTTGTATATAAACACTTAATATGACCTGAAAACAATTGTATATGGGGTTAAAATGCTTCTAAACACAAGTTTCAAGATTTACCTATTACCCCCTCCCCACCCCATCACAGTGGCATGGAGTATTGGTGTATAGAACTACCATCTCCTCACTGATTTTAACAGACCATAGCCTGACCTAGAAATGTGCCTGCACCCCCTCCCCACCCGTCACAGTGACATGGAGTATTGTTGTATAAAACTACCATTTCCTCGCTGATTTGAACAGACCATAGCCTGACCTAGAAACGTGGCTGCATGGCTAAGACCACCACTCCTAGTGGGAGTGTAGATTTGTCAACCTCTGTAACTCATTTCTAATCTAACCCACACTTATCTGCAGATTAAATCAGTGAAACTGAACTTTTGTTATCCACATTAACATGACTTTTATAAAAGAGCTTTCTTTTAAACAACCTTTCCAGTCACACTTCTGCACCTATTTTCATCGTGAGTTGTTGTGAGTTGATGTGCTTGTGTCTGCAGTCTGTATATACAGACGGAGGAACCAGCTGAAGCTGAATTTATTTTTTGTTCAATTATAGAGTCAGTATCATAAGTGCAGTGTCATAGTGGGGACTGCCCCGTGCCTGATTTTTGCTTTCTTTGTGAATCAGGCACAATTAGGATTCATCATAAGGAAAGCACTAGGGCCATGGGAGTAACTGGGGAAACTGCAGGGAGGCCAGGCAGGGGGTAGGGGCTAACCTGGGGTTCAGTAGGGCCATTACCAGGCCCTGTCCTGCATTTTATAGCAGACAGGGAGAATTGAGGGGAGGTTAGGGGATGCACGAAATGGTAAATTCCCTCCGAAAATATCATGTGGAGTTTATATTGTCAAATAAAAAATATAAATTCCAGGATACATAAAAACAGGAAATTATGGGAAATGATGAAGACTTACATCCTTGTAATTAAGCATTGTCATTTGCTATAATACTACACTGACTGCATTTAGCCAACAATGCACTCAGCCATGTGTTGCAACATTGTTTGCGATCCACCCTTCAATGGCTTTTTACACTTTTTACAAACTTGACTGTAAACATCAGCCTGACCACTGTCACATTCCGTCCATCCCGCCGTGTGATTTATTCCAGCTTCCTGAGCGCGAACTAAGCAAGAACTTTCTTGTTTAGACGGAGGCAAATTGGTTTTATAATGTATGCCATTGCTACGTCCCACAAGATATGACAGTCCTTCATGGAAAAAGTTTAGCTGGTTTTTATACCATTCAACCGTTATGTTTAAGTGCCTTAAAACCTCCTGCTTTTCCTTTTTCAAAACACTTTCTAAATAAGTATATGTTTCCTTTTCTTTTTTAAGTTCAGATTCCAAAAATGCTTCCTTCAGCTCAGTGCAGCGTTTTTCTTCGTTATACTCTTTTCTAAGAATGTCTGCTTGATGTTTGTATGCCACATTTTCCTTTTCAAGGCGCTCTGCGGTAGTTCTATAGTGGGTAACCTCCGTGTCATAACTTGCAACCCGAGTCCATGCATCGGTCTTTTCTTTGCTTATTTGCTGCAGGCGGTGTTTTAACTGTGCTATAACTCCATCCTTTTCTCGAAGGGCATTTTTGCTTTCGGCTATTTCCTCGTCCTTGAGCTTAATGTTTTCTAAAAGTTTTAAATGGTTTTGTTGTGACACACTTTTCGCCTCCTCATCAGTCTTAGTAACACGCAGAACATCCTCATTTGTGTATGTAGATTTGTCCACAAATTTTCCTTCCATTTTTAAAAGGTAAGTAGTATTGACTCTTATCGTTTAATGAAAGTAACTATGCCAACTGTAGTGGGAGTTTTCTTTATATAGCCCCTTTTTACCCTGTTCCTGTGATAAAAATTTCTGGCCCACGTGACATTTCTTTGCACCAATTAGAAAGGGGCAACTTCTTCCCTATACGGATATTATACTTATTACACGCCTTAGGGGATTTCCAGCACCTCTTTTTCATAACCCAAACTTAGGGAACCTTTCCTATAGCTGAAGCAACATTTCTTTATTACCCTATATATATATATATATAAAAATAGGTTGCTAGATCGCACGGTCACACCGTGGGTTGAACGATTTAGGGGCGGTGTAAACAAAAGAGGGACGTTAAAAGGTTCTCACGGAACCCATGGCGCCATGCTACTGAAACTTTATCAACATCATCTGGGCTGGAAGCTGTAAACTACAAACTGTGACGGTCACCAGTCGTGTAACATGTCAAGAAGTAATCTGTACGAAGTGATCAATGAGAAACAGCTGAGGTGGAGCGTGGGAGCTCAATCTTTAGGATGGTGTACAGGGAAATGTGTAAGTTAATGCATTTAAAAGAGGGGTTTCTTTTAAACTTAAAAAAATAAGTTTGTGCAAATATAAGGAGTCATTAGGAATGGGGTATTAACATATAAGTTCGGTGGTAAAACTTTAATGGGCAACATCAAACATCTTTTTTTCATTTTTTGTGCTATGTGCCCCTACCATCGCACATAGCTGTCCCGGGCAACCTATTTAAGTTACCTTCCCGGGTCCAATTTTTTAAGAAATTGTTTGGGGATTTTCATTCATTTGTTTTTTTTCTTTTTTACATCTATTGCACTTTCTTTATTCAGTCATTTACAATGTTTAAGGAAAACATTTTTTTCATCATGTTTGATTATTTACAAGGCTATATAAACTAACACTATACGGGTCTCATAAGATTTACAACATTCTATTTAACAAACAGATTTTATATAGTTTTTTTACAACACAAAACACATGTCATACAGTTCGTCATGGCACGCGGGACACAGTTCATTTTGTTGATGTTGTGCTGGTACCGGGGCCTGCATTTGTGCTAGGAGAAACGGCTGCGCCCTAAGCCCGTGCTTCCAACAACGTCTTTGTGCCAAACTTAGTGGTTCTCTGCGTCTTCTCTGGTTTTTCAACTTTTTAATGTTTTTACGGGAATTAGGCACAGGCTGTACCAATCCAGGTTTTTTTACATAGCAGTTGCTGTCAGTGTTGTTGTGTTGGGGCGGTGTACTGTTAACTGGAAAAAAATATGAACCTTTGTCCGACTCTGTTGACGGTGGTCTTAGCATAGCCAGTTGTTTCTCGGCCTCTTTAGCCAAAGACCTATGTAAAACATTAAAAATGTCATAATAATCATCCTGATCCTCCTGCTCCTGCTCCTCCTTTTCCTCCTCACTTTTAGTTAGCTCGATCTGCCTCGTATTTAATTGGAGCCTAAACCTCACTTCCTTTTCCGATTGCGCCTGACGGTCATTTTCTGCATCTTTTTTCCGTTGGACTAGGGCCTCCTCATGCCGCCTCTTTTTTTCCTCCTCTTGTTGTTCAACATGTAAAATTCTTCTTATTTCATCCACGGCTTCAAGAGCAGCAACGGTGTCCCTCATAAGCTCTGTACCTTTAGTGCAGTTGGCTAAAAGGCCAACGCCTTCAACTCCAGCCTCCATATTTTGAACCCAAGCACTTAGAGCCTTAAGGTTGAAGAGGGCTTGATTTTGAGCAGCCATGGCTAGTGTATGGAGTAAAGGGGCTGGAGCACAAAGGATGCGCACACCAAGGCTGCACAAGGCCAAGTGAATGAGGCTCCTCATAGTCCTCCATATGATTTGGTTGGGTGGGGGGGGCTTACTCTGGGGGGACAAGTTTACCGTGTTTCAATTGGATTTTTATCCTTCCTATCTTGCATACCTAATATTTACTACAATTATTACATATAAAAAGAAATAATCATAAAATTAACTTTTTGTTATTTTTAAAGTTTTGGAGCACATACATGAATGGGTAAAAATGGTATGCAAAATACCCATTGCCTTGTCTACAATTAGTAGTAGCTGTGTAACAATATGTTAAGTTGTGCCCTTTCATCCCTATTCACAGTGTATCCTTTAAAAATAGCTCCAACATACTTATTTTGTGTTTTAGTCTGTTTTCAATTCACCCAACTAACTTAAAAGTTTGCATGTTTTATTTTAGTGTGTTAAGCATTTTAATGAGAGACAATTTTTTTTTCATACAAGAAGCACCTATATCCCACTGTGCTACTCGTATACATGTAAACGAAGGAGGTAAAAAGTAATATTTGTATCATTTCTTTAAGCCTCGGTGCGAGCACGAGAAGAATAAGGGACATGTTAGCTTATGTGTTCATTGCCAAGTCTACAAGTAGTACCAATGTGCAACTTCGTTATTAAACAGGGGAAAATTATGAAGGTGGAAGGGAAAGAATTGTATTGGGCAACATTAGACATCTTTTTATTTTTTTTGTGCTATGTGCCCCAACCATCGCACATAGCTGTCCCGGGCAACCTATCCATGTTACCTTCCCGGGCCCAATTTTTTTTGGAGTTTTTTGGGATTTTTTTGTATTTTTGGAGTTTTTTGGGATCTTTTTTTGTTTTTTTTCATTCATTTTTTTAATCATCAATTACACTGTTCTTTATTTAGTTATTTACAATGTTTAACAAACACATTTTTTCATCATAATTCATTATTTACAATGTTTCATAAAACAAACAATGTATAAGTTTTATAGCTGAAAAATACAATTTACATAGGTTAACATAATTTACAAAGGTTCACATAAGTCTATCTATCTCTTCTGTTTGCACAATCGCATGTCTACAAATTGGGCAATAACCGTGACCAGCAAACCATCCGTCTGCACATTCTGTATGGAAAAGGTGGTTACATTCTGTGAGAGACAAAGACCAGCCCAGAATCCCTCCTGCTTCAGATTTTAATGCTAAACTGTCCAGGCAAATAGGGCACTCTTCATCTCTTTCCTCCCTCAAGTTTTGCTGAACTTGTTCCGGTTCCGGTACTGGTTCCGGTTCTGGTTCAGGTGCTGGTTCCGGTTCAGGAGCTGGTTCCGGTGCTGGTGCTAGTCTACGGCGACGTCTCTGTGCCATAGTCAGTGGTTTCTTGCGCCTTTGTTCTTCCGGCTCCTCAAGATCATCAGTGTCCGAAGAATCCACTGAGTATGGCACAGGGTGGGCAGGTTTCAGTTTTTTTAAACAACTTTTGCAGTTAGAGTTCTTGTTTTTTTGCAATGGGGTTCGAGTAGGTAAAAGATATGAAACCCCAACGAATTGTACATCCAAATCAGAGTCTGTGTCCGACTCTGCTAATGGTGGTGTGGGCCTTGCAGAGTCGGACACCCCCGCACCTGGAGTGTTAAGTAGCGGGGCCATTTGTTGCCTCATCCTCCTCTCCTCCTCTAATTGGGCCTGCTGATCTTCTTCTTCTTCCCTTAGCTGCTGGGCTAGGGCCTCCTCCTGCCGCCTTTGCTCTTCCTCCCTTTCCCATTGGGCTAGGGCCTCCTGCCGCCTCTCCTCTTCTTGCTGTTGTGCCTGTACAAGTTTCCTGTCCTTGTGAAGGGCTTTAAGGGCAGTAAGAGTGTGCCTCATAAGCACTGTACCTCTTGGATAACGTGGTAAAAGACCATCTTCATTAACCGTCGCTTGCATCTCTTCTACCCAGGCACTTAGGGCCCCAAGAGTTTGAAGTGCCTGCTCTGTAGTAGCCATGTCTAGTGTGTGCAAGTGTGCAGTGAAGGGCTGGAGTACAGGAGATGTGCACAGGCTGGCTGAGGGAGGCCAAGTCAGTAGGGTCCCTCAGTGTCCCTGTATACAGTTGGGTGGGTGGGGGCTTACTCCAGGGGTATACTGTGTTTTGATTGGCTCTCACTGTGTCTCTCTTTATCTTCTATGAAAACTGAACTTCCACGATGGTAAACTTTAACATAAATATATTAGTCTTCAATTAAGCCAATTAACCTTGTATTATTTACATATTATGCAAAGTTATGTTAAACATGTAAAAGGGACCTGCATTAATCCATTTCTTACACCATAAGCACCCGTACTCCACCATACCTGTACTATCCATATATACATAAGAAGGCGAGAATTGATTTCTTTTTATTTTCAAAGCCTCAACGCACACACATCGCTGGTAAGAGGTCGTAGGTTAATGTTCATTTGCATTTAGGTGACATAAAGGTGTAGATGTGAAGATGTTGTCATAGGCCATAGTCCAAGGAGTCTATACATCATGAAGATGACGTTAGTTACCTAATTAGCATTAGGTTGGCCTAATTAACCTTAATAAGTGTACATGTAACCTTATATAGTCAGCATGTTGCATTCAGGTGTTCATTTAAAGATGCATTCAACCACTGTACTACCCATATATATGCACGCATCGGAGGTAAAAGCTAAGTTTTTGCCATTTTTTAAAGCATTGGCATGACTACATGAACGGTAAAGGATGTTAGGTTAAATTGTTATCGCCCTGTCTAAAAGTAATAGTACCGGTGTACTAAATTTCAAAGTTTAATTCTTATTTCCTTATTTACAGCACGGCTCTTGAAAATGGCTTCCACAAACCTAAACTTAATATTACACTTAGGTGCCATAAGAGACACCCCTAAAAAAGCTCATAGAAACCTTTTCAGTGGCCTCGGTTAGTTTCCGTCCTGAATTCACATGCACGCTGTCACTTAAGATACAACATATGTATAACATTAGTTTTACCAAGTTGATACACTAGATGGCGCTCAAGTAGCCCCACTGCTTACATGGGCATGTGAAGCATCTACTCCCAGGGCTCCATAGGGTTACCCTTAGTACACAGACACCCCTCACAAAACTTCCCATTTGCAATGTAAAATAGAGCTCTATGTTTCAGAAATTAAAGCTGGACACAGAGAAGTACTGTGCAAATAATCACTATTAATATTTTAACAAAATGATAAGCCCAACATAAGGCAGATCATTAGAAACATGTTAACCTATTATAGGTACTGAAGTCCAAACCAGCCATGCCCCTGTTGGAGTAGCAAAGTGGCATGGTTGCCACTAGCACCATCTGCTGTATTATAGCTGATGAAAGGGCCGTTATGAAACTGTATAAAAATCCAGGACGGGAAATCACATCCGAAACAAATAAAAGGGAACCCGCCCGCCCCACACAACCACTCCCCACTCCCCTTTTGCAAACGTATAATTGGAGATCTTTTCCCACGTGCCATTGGTGTTTGTATGCAAAAGGTGAATGGGGTAGTGTGGGGGTAAATAGATTAGTAAAGATACTGTTTTTTTCATTTGGATAATAGCAACCGACGGAAAACAATTTCAGTCATGTTTTTTTATTTGTTAAAAAAAATGTTTTAATTACAGGCAAGCATACGTCCGACAAGCTTACGTCACACATTTTATAACATTTTGGTATAATACCAGTAGTACAGCAATTAATATATTTTGTAATGTTTATTTTATCTGTGCCATAATCCATATGTTTAACTTTATCTTGATGTACACACAATACTTGCTCAAGAACGCCGTAAGGTGTCGGTAAAATATTATGTATTGCAGCAAACCTTAAAACAATCCAATCAAGGTTCTTAAAGTAATGACTGTTATCTTTTTGCATTTTCCTTAAAAGTTCACGCAGAGCAATGAAAATATGATCTTCCAAGCATTCTAAAGCGCAAGCCATCATAGCATGCAAAAAGAAATGTTCTTTATTGGTTTCATGATATTTTCTGTATATGTCATACACCATGCTTTCCTTATCTAAACTTTCATGAGAAATGGACAAGTCATCTAAGAACGTGATGAATTTCAATATAGTTTTAAGTCCCTGCAAAAATCCTAGTTCAAGTTGTTCCTGGCTAAATATACAAGCAAGTGGACCCGACAGCACTTCACGTGTAAGAAATCCATGATTGTCAACCAAATACTTATAGCCTAACATCCTAACCAAGGCCTTTACATTATTCTCAGAGCGGGGAATGGTAAGGGGTATAATGTAGTGGCCCAAATTATTTTCTATGCACTGATCGGGCTCGTATTCTATTACTTCCAACCCTATATTATCAGTGGAAACGTCACAACATAAAGCTTTAAGTAACTCATGCTTATTTTTTTCACGTTGATGTTCCCGATTATCCCTGTCTTCAACTTGCCAGAAATACTTTGCCATGCTGGTTACCATTACTGACAGTTTAGCCCACTCCACGCCAGTAATTAAAAAACGCATGTCTTCCTTCGCGTCTATCCAAATGAGCGTATCATCCGCGATTAAAGGTGGCAATAAAAGTTTTTTGTTAGATATTTCTTGTAGCTTCTTTAAAACTGCCCAAGACACACCGTACCACTTAGTTAATTGAACGTACGGTCGAGCTGTTGGATGAATTGAAAGACCACACAAGGCATCGAAAAGGAAAAAACCTTTCTTCTTGCCTACAATTCCCATTAAGCGGGCAACGTCTGCTAGTGCAGAAACAGCATGCTGGTTTCTTGTTACATTCTTATCACCTTCCATATCACTCCATTGCTTTGGAAAGTTATCTTTAAGAACATATTTTACCAGCTGTCCTATAGTAGAAAGTGAAATTGTATGTCCGTCATATGCAGCATCTGACAAATAATATATCCCAGCTTGTTTATTAGATTTACAGTACTCCTGCATTAATGGTTCGATCACGGTACTTTCAAAATCGTCATAAAAATCATTAAAAACCCGTAAATGAACCAAAAGGCCAACTGCTCGTAAAGCTCTTATAAGATAACTATAGTCACATGTTAGGTTTTTAGATAAACATAACACAGAGGGCCATATGACGGCAAAAAAATCATATAAATGTCTCTCTTCACTGTATGGTTGAAATAGGTATTGTGATTCATCCCAATGTGTCTCCCAAGCACTATACAGTACAGGGTCATCTGTGTATGCTACAAGTAGTGCAGTGATATCATCCCTGGGCAATTTATGTTTTTTTGCTAAGGTAGTTACTACACCATGACGTCTTTTTGTTTGATCGTTTATGGCAACAAAGGGTTTCCAAATGCTTTTTGCTGGTAAACCTAACGGAAGAAGACGTTCGTTAAAATCAGCCCAGACGTCTCCAAGTTCCTTTTTCAACTTATCAACAACAGTGTTATTCTCCGGTGCCGAACTTAAAGTTATGGCAAAAACCAATGCTTTTTGTAAACTCCCAATGTCAGAAGAGAGATCTCTAACTCTGTTTCGCACATATACATCGTTGGTAGTTAGTGATATTTTTGTGAGTAACTCTGTAACGCGTTGCGGATCACTTGGTGGGGTCCAAGTAAGTAAGGTTTCCATTGCCCTTTAAACAATCAAACTAACAGGTATAGTAAAGGCGAAATACTTTAACCTAGTTAAAATTCACAGGATTTTGAGCATTTTATGCCCGTTTTTGGTATTATTTTAAATAAAGTGTAATATCGTAAGTTACATTTTAGTCGTCTGTGCAGTACAGTTTTTTTTTTAAATAATAAGAAACAATACCTTTATCTTTTTCCATTCACGTAGGACATTTTTTATGTGCATTACACTGTAGTAACAATCACTTATTTCCCTTAGTCAACATAGAGTTATATACAGAAAAACATTTACTGGAGCGCAGGTCATATAGTTAAGTACAATTTTTGCATCGACCCATTCATTGAAACTTAGTCGTCATGACTATTAACATACCGGAAATATCCAATGCTGAAATCGAACGGCTGTTTATCACTTTACTAGCAGACTTTCAACCACGCTTGGTCCGTATAGAAAACTCGAACTTGGCAATGTTTGTGGTAATTATGGTACTGTGTCTTCTGATATTGTGTTTTGCAGCTTTACAATCAGTTCACACAGTTTTACGCAATGATAATCAGCCAAAGCGTCAGAAATACAGCAAAAAAATACCATATGCTAAAGTATGTGTAACAGACTCGAAAAGTTGCTTGGAATCAGATAATGAAGAAGGAGATGTCTATAATTACCATGAACTTAAGGAACGGGGAAAGTACTAGCTAAAAAACAGGAGAGTTTGCTGTACTTGGTTAAATAGCAACACTTACAAAATATGAAAACGAGACCTTATTAATTAGTTTTTATTTTAAACGCCCAACTCTCGGTGCCCCGGTACCGAATTTGGAGTCATCTGATTGGACAGGGGTGGTAAGCCCAGGAGCCGTGCAGGGAGCTGCAGCATTTGGTGTATGTCATCCCAAGGTGTTGACAACCCCAGAGTGAAAGGTCACAGACCAGATAAGGGACAGTTGGATTTCAATCTAGACACCAAAACAAAAAGCTGTCATCTTTTATACAGCAAGTATACTAGAATGACATATTTTATAATTCACCCCATTCTCTTTATCCTAAGACATTTATTTAGGTGTGTGAAAATGGCAAATAAGCTGTTGCTCCTTAGTGAGTAATAAGCAGATATATAAAACACCGTGCCCAGTCTTAGGCATCCACATGGTGTTGTGTATGTCTGTGGTGCTGTATACCAGACCACTGGTGGTATTAGTGAATACCCAATCAGGGGGATTACCCTGTCTCTGCCTGTCACTCACCCCTACAAACGGTTTTCTGTGTGAAAATATTTGAATTTATATAGGCTCTCATTACAATATAAGTTAGTGAAACCAAATTTATTTTTTTGTGGTCATATCTGCCCTCGGGCCATACATAATTGGGTAGGTTTTAAAAAGCAAGGGTTTGATATATTTAGAGTTATCCTTAAATATATTGCTGATCTGTGTTCATCAGCTGCCTGAGAGAACATTTAAAAAGTGGTGTGACCTGCAGTTCATATAGTTAAGGTGGGTGTTTAACATCTAATTAATTTACATCAAACAAAAATGTGAATAAAAATGTTATAAAACAGCAGTTAACCGTATTTCACACAGTTGTTTTTACTTAGGTGCCATTTCTTGTCGCTTACTGAAAATGAGTTTTGCCAAGTCATTTTCAGGCTGTTGAGTAATCGTGTTATCTATTGTAGCCACAGTGTTTAAATTAATGCATGGGAGTGAGTGAGTTGATAACATGTAACTCGATGAATATTGTGTTTTTTGTTTAGCGTCCGTGCTAATAAAATCAACACGTCCGTAGTACCGTATAGGCATGGCAAAAAATGCATTCCAACCACTGTTCTCACAAAAACTAGTCAGCGGCATAAATCGCCTGTCCTCATTTCCTTTTTCACTTCCGTTTCCATTGGTCATTGTCCAGGAAGAGGTAAAATAAGACAGCACTTTACTTTCAGAGAGCCATCTGTTTACCTCCCCCGGACTACCCTTCCATCCTAACAGGGTTATATAAGCTGCTTGTGCCTCTAAAAGCTTTTTATCTAAACACCTATAAATGACTTCCATGTTTTCCGCAGACATCCATCGTATTTCTTTGTTTTCTTCTAGGCGATCTACGGGCAAGGTTATTTTAAGTTTGCTTTTACTGATCGTGGGCATCTTTTGAGCATAAATTCCAAATATGTCGAAAAATGCTTTAAGAAATGACTTTTGGGCAAAGTTTGCTGGATTTGACATTCCAGGCGGGGCATATTGATGGACTGAAACTTTGGGCTGCAATTCAAACATGCTCGGATTTTCACCTGCAGTTAGCATAGTGTAAAAAAGCAAACCCGGAAATGCTTCTGCCGATGACGAATATACAACCTGCTTTATATTTTCATTGAAATCAACACATCTTGATATACACAAACTAACATACGAGTGTGGTTTTTTATACCTTTCCCGGCTCCCTTCATCGAAAATATCAAATATCATGTTTTTATGAACATAAAACGCAAAGGCGGCAGATACTAACATCGCATACACTCGTTTAACACATTTCATATTTTCAATGTGGTGTATAGACATTTGTGCATTGATAGAAGTAGGCCGATCTGGGCACAAGTGTCTGTACAGTTTTTCAAACTCCTCGACAGACCGTTCATCAAAGTTTAAGTAGAGTCCTATAGGAGATTGCAGCCGCGTGTCTGTGGGTTCGACCTTTGTTGTTCCTGAAAACTGTGCCATTCCATTAATTCTCTCGTACATAACAATGTTATTTAAAATGTCTAAGGCCAGTCCCGTCATTATTTCACGAGGAACTGGAGAAGATTCTGTTTTTTGTCCATCTCCGTCTATCTTTGCTTTTGTCCGCAACAAGTCAAAACCACGCCTTCCGTCCGGCTTAAATATCAGTCCGTCATTAAAGGATAACGTTATAGTTTTTACTGCTTTTTCAACTGCAGACACCAATATATCATGTTTAGAGGAGGTAAGATATGAAGAAGGATTCATGAGAAAGTCCTTGTAACATTCTTTGCTTTGAGTGCTTCTTATAGCATAATGAATTAAGAGTTCCACATCAGTGTATTTTCTCTTTCCTATATTTAGGCCTTTTCTTGGTGTGAAATACAACGTCGTGAATAAAGATCCAAACCTTACGCAATGATATCCAATGTCATATGCATAGGTTCGCATTTTTCTTTCTACAGCTTCTATGCCACCGTCATGCTCGTTGTGTTGGGGATAAACCCTAAGTAGTTTAGTGGTATAAAAAACGTCTTCCATTTCAACAGGGGAGGGATAACCTTCCACATTTTGCATTTGGTTGGCCCGACTAAAAACACTTAAAAAGTCACACATCCACTTACTAGGAACGATTCGAGGAAAAAGATCTATTTTAACATTAGTCACGATGGTCGACAGCTCATTTTGCCTACCCTGCTGTGTTCGTCCTAATTCCACCAAGGTGTCTTGCATTTTATGATATTGAGTTAAATAAGGCTTCATTAACAACATTCTATAGGCATGATCATCGTTTTCTAAAATGTCTCCACGTGATGCATTGTCAGTGGCCAAGAACTGTGGAAAAAAAGCTGCAGCCTGTAGTTTTTCAACTGTCATGGACTGTGAAAGGTAATCCTTGTCAGCCAATTTACAAGCAGCACGACTGACCTCCTCCCACGTTAAAGTGTTTAAGACCTCGTCTCTACATTTTATTTCGTCCTGCTTTGTTCCTTTTTTAAATATTGCATCTTCACCATCAGCGTTAGCGTCAGCGTCTACAATTTGGCTATGTGATAACACGGGAGCAGTGTGTTCCTTTAGTGAAGTTGCAAAAGGTTGTGTTACCGCTGAGTGAAGCGTCAAATCAATGTATTTCTGTTGAGATTTAGCCAGCAAGGTTTCCAACGATGCTATGTGAGAGGTAACAGACTTATCACAGTGACGAGCAGCATACCTGTCACAAAAGGATTCCAACCTTTCTCTTGTAAAAACACCACCGGCTGCATTTGATGTGGAAGCCATGAGTTTACTAGAAAGAAGACCTCTGTACGTTGAACCAGACATGAAGCCAAAGTTCATGTCTAACTCACTGAAAACGTACCCTGTTAAATACCTAAATTCAACCTTCCCTATAAACAATGTCACAAAAAGCAAAATGGATAACGCAGACAAGTTCTGTACCCACCATGTAAAAGAAAAGCTTGGCGACGATGATAATTATAATAGTGATAACAAAATCGAAAATAAGACCTTTAGCAATAGCAGTAAAACGAGTAATGAAAAGCAAGTTGAAATCAACATTGTAAATGAAAAGGCTTTTTTTAATTCATTTACAGATCAAGAAGATACAACTGCCAGTTTAATGAGGGAGGCATTGCCACAGCTGCAAAAACTGAAAAAACAATTTTTTTGGTGGTTGGTAGTTAATATATTCATCATGGTAGTGTGGGCAACGTTGCTTGTTGCCTCTGTTTGTTTTTATATACAAAATAAAATCCACTGTGAATATATTGAAGACTTTGGAATAATGGGAATTTGCATATTGTCTTTATTGGTTTTGCGCTACTTTCACAGTAGTGTAATTGTAGCAGTTGCATATTTGCATTGCAGGAAAATCAAAAGCGATTCAAAGTTTAGTGCCAAAAGTTACACCGGGAAAAATATTTTTTGTTCCCTTTTGGATAAAAAACAGCCACAAATCATATCCGATCAACTAGTCAAGGAAACATATTCACCTGCAACAAAAGCAACCATGCAGATGGGACGCATGATCAACATGTTTAGACACCTGGAATCCCTTGTGAAAACGGACAAGTTTAATTTTGAACAAAAAAACGTGGTGACAAGAAAAACAACAGCACTTGATTTAATCACAGCTTTAGATTCATTACACGATTCATCTTTTCTATGGGATAAAATGCACTCTCCTCGGTCCACTCGTAACAAGACTAACATGGAATGTCCGAGGAAAAAACCTCTTTGTCAAGGGTCATATAAGTCTTTGGGTTTTTTAACAATAGGTTGTTTCGATAGCATTCCTGTACTTTCAGTCATTATTTACATAGCCTTTGGAGCGGGAACAACAAGATCACTTTCAAATGTTGCTAACAGCGCCAACTGTGTTTCTTTTTTAACCTTCAATTGGATTGTCGTGGCATTATTTATTTGCCATAACCTGGTATTTATAATACCTTTCATATGCAGACTAACTCGTTTATAAAAAATGGCATATAGCGATATAACATTTTACCCTTTCATAATATTATTTTCCACCGACCTCCTCGTACACCCTGCAAATATATGCCAATAAATATCCACCACAGAATTAAAAAACCTCCCACCACATTAGTAATTTTATTAAAAAATCCCAAAAAGATTATTGAATTACATTCCCTAAATACTACTTTCTTTTTCTTTAACAAGACATTTAACATTCTAGGTATAAACAACATGGTGTAATCAAGCAAAGCTAAAACTACCACCATTGTCCAGGACAAAATGACAATAGCACTTGTTTGACAACTAACAAGCAGTTTCCAAAAACGAACGGTGTAAAGAATACAATGGGCTGAAAGGGCAAAAAGCAAAATAAAGGAGAAAAACAAAACTGCCCCAGTCAACAGACGTATTTTATAAGTTAACAACCCAGAGGGTTTAACTTGATTTGTGTTAGTCCTCTTAGTCGATTTGCTTTTATAAAAATGACGCATTGCTATGAGAACAGCATACATAAAAAGGAAAATAAACATTCCAGTGCTGACTCCTGTAATGGTTGGTTTATGCATATCCTTAAATGAAATGATGTAGCCAGGCGGCTGTTCAGTTAAGTAAGTTGAATTTAAAGTGGATATGATCGTTGACCTTTTACAATCCATGCAGCACCTAAGCTCCCCGATACATTGTGTAACCACAAATGATTTACATGAGCTCTTAAGTTTTTCAAGGGTTAAGTTTGTCTTTTCACCCGGTATGCAACCAGAAAATAATTTGCATATTCGACTGCTTTCATTGTAGTTATTCGACAAATAAAGGTTTTGCCAAAAAAAGCCTAAGTACACAGTGACTATTCCTGCCGCAAGTAGGTGTACAAGCACAATTAACCGAAACATTATTTCCGGTAATTTGAACGTAGTTAACAAAATTCCAAAAAGATCATCGAGATGGAGGCTAACTGGGATAAACAATCAAATAGGTTATTTCAAAAAGTGCACATTTCTGAAAGATTTTTGCGGGGAGTAAAAAATGCACCTGAAGCACCCGCTCTATCAATAGAGCAAAGTCCAACCGTTGTTGCTTTAGCAGCATGTAACCTAGCTTATAAAATCGACACGGGAAATGAAAATAAAATGAGACAGTCCATGCTCCATTTAGTTGCAGACAGTGGAATCGGGGTTGATGTATGGTATATCGACTTTGCGAGTCTGCTAAATGTTTTGCAATCATTGCGAAATGTTGGAGAGCGATACACTGAATCTAGTCTTCCTCCCTCATCAGAATATCTTCACAAAACTTTAACGTCAGATTGCACCCACTATTTTCTTCCGGATAAGTCCCTCCCCGTGAAAGGTAGCATAAAATATATGACAGAAACGGTTCAACCTTTGGGTGTTACTAATATAAACAGTGAGAACATGATATATACTCCCAACATGCATAGGTTTCATACAACAGTATTAACAAAAGGCACCTGTAGAGGTAACACAGCCCTGGGAGATGAAGCTGTACCTTTTCGATTGCCTCACGATAAGATATCTGGCATGAAAAAAATTAACTCACACTACAACCATGGCCACTTTGCAAAGCTTTATATGGTTGTTGGGCCAGACGATGAACTTCACTGTGGAGAACACGGTGACGTGGTTGTAGATAAACCACAAGCTAGCACTTCCACATACACAACTAGGAACGTAGAGGGCCATGAGGTTATTGACCAGTCATACACAGTAAGCTTTGTGTTTGCAGAGGCTGGGGAAACAGTCAAAAGTGTTATAGACAACGCCATAACTCGCTGTCGCACATACACCAACCTTAGCGATAACGCCTCCGTATACAGGGAGATGGCTGCCATTAGATTGGGTTACATACCTGACTCAGGACAGTCAACATTCTCTCAACTAACAGATAAGTATAACCGACCAACAAGTATTGAACTTGAAAACTTTATAGTAGATCCAGCTCCCTACTGGACATATAGGGTGTTTGATTACACAATAAGGTTTGGAAACGACCGTGGGTGGTTAGTAGATGATAACATTGCACAAAACGACATTGATATGACTGGCAGCTATGATGCATTCGACAGCGTTAAAAGTAACAGCGGTAAATACTGGGATAACATAGGTCCTGGAAAAACAACAAATCCTAACACCTTGTCAAAAGTCAGCAAGCTTACACAAGACATTTCTAAAAACATGAAATACGAGCACAAAAAGACATCTGAGAAAAATTCTTCAAATCTGTCAGGGTCAAAAAAACAAAACTGGAAAGACTACGAGGTACGCTCCACTTTACCATACAATACAGAGCTAAACGACCGTGATGACTTATCTGAAAACAGTTTCACAGATTTTATGGATTTAGATAAGCCGCTGCCAATAGGCCATGACAGTCAGCAAAATGTTTTATCAACTAACGGCGATCCCACTTCCGATGACGACATGAAAAATCAATCACATCACAGTGGCGACTTCACTGACACAAAAAAGGCGGCACGGTATGCATCTCTTAAAGAGTTTGATAACAAAGTAGTAAATACAAAAAATCAGGTATCACAGGAAGAGCTTATATTAACATCGTCCACTGCATCGAAGTCAGAAAAACAAAAAGACGCTTTAAAGCATAAAAAGGGGCAGCGATCTAAAAGAGTGCCAACGGGCATAGTTATAACGGAGAAACAATGAAGTTTTTGCAAAAATGGCACAAAAAAGTATGGAACATTGGAATTTCAAACCAGGCTCTGTTTAAAAACAAACGTAGGCAAGTAATCAACAGATCTAAAATAAAAAGAATGTCTACAGACATCCATCAGGTATACCCCGTGTACAATAAAAGCCTAAGAGAACTCATGCTACCCAGTGTTTATCAAATTATTTTAATGCCTACGATGTGCAAGCAAAATCTGTCCAAAACTCCAAGTGCTGACCTAAAAAGTAAACTATTGCCCAGTTACAAAATTACAGACGAACCAACAAACAGTTTTGTTCAAAGTCACATAAATCCTTCTGTATCTGGCTATGATGTCGACCCTAACATGCAGTATGCATTACAAGCCATTTTTAACAGCCCTGAATGGCGTACAGTTCTATATTACATGGTCACTTTAAATGTTCCCGATTCCCAAACAATAGTACGCATACGCGATAAACGGTTGAAGGAAGTCATTGTAGAAAAAAGAGGAAAATATAACACGAAGCGGTCAGTAAACTTGGGACAACAAGTTTATAACATGGTTGAATCACTTAGAAATACAGAAAGAAAAGTGCCCGCCGATTTACAATCTATACAAAATGCCACAATAAGTGTTTACTTAGAAAACAGTGGTACGCTAGATTTTGTGATCCAACTTAAAACAACTATACCGACTGTGCGCGATGTCGATGAAATGAAAGATCAATACATTAAATCGTTGCACAATATAACATGTCATAAATTCGTTGCCGGCTAATAGAAAATTAGATTTAACCTTTAACATGAAAATATGCTGTCGTAATAACCCGCAATCTATCTACTCTTTTATCAGAGTGACATATCCAGTTCCCACGATCAACAATGGAAGCAGGCGTTACTTTAAAATGGTTAATCTTAAGAATTAATGGAGGTGCGATAAGGTACTTCCTTGAATCAATTTGTTACTCATCGGGCAAACAACAAAAACCTTGTTTTGGTATGGACGGGGATTACCCTCCTTTCCCATTGTGCAAAGCCCTATGTTAAGACAAACACAACAGGGCTTTGGAGGCAGTTCTCATAGGCTTTTGTGTCTGTCGGTCGATGACTGAATTGAACATCATGCTGCTTGCAATATTTCTCCTTATTGGAGGTTGTGGTGCATCCCTGTTACTGTCTAACGGAGTATACGTACGAGAGACGGAAAACGCACGTGAAATTGGATCAACATGGACATTTTTAATTTCGCTGGGCTATCCATATTTGAAAGATGACTCCGGTGACATTTTTTTAATCAGCCAAACGATAGAGCACTTCAAAAATCAAAAGGAGTTCAAAGACAGATATATATGGTACCGCTCACGTCTCAGTAGAGTTCTGTATGCTAGACCTCCACGGTGGTATCCAAATCCTTTAGACAGTGTTTCATTTAAAGTACAACAATACCTACAGGAAATCGAATCGGTGAAACGAGAACAGGATACCCATGTTCATTTTAATGAAAAATGTATGACTGTGGTCAATGCTACAAGACGGATTAAACGTTTCTCCCAGCGCACAATAAATTTGGATGGGCACATGCCTATGAACTCAATTAGATCAACTATCACTGAATTGACCTCCGTCATGTATTTAAACAACAGCGACACTGCTAAAAGGCTTCTTCACAATATTCAAATAGCTATTGGCGAACTGGAATATAGTCGCACGTTACAAAAACACATGGAACTTTTTTATGAAATGTTTTATCGGCAGCTCAGCAACACATTTTTGTCACCTGCTATTCTTTGGCCGGAAGTATTAAACCATGTTCTGAATGAACAGTTGTTACGGTTCAGAACAAGTAAACTGCATTTGGGCTGGTATTACAACAACTTAAAGGTGCGTTTCATCGGAAGGGCGTACGGGGAGTACATATACGCCTTGGAAGTACCAACGTTTACAGCCCAGGAATTAAAGACATATTCACTTTTTGCTGTACCTGTGTACACTGGCAATACACGTCTTTGGAGGCAAGTTAAAAATATTCCAAACAAGGTAGCTTTTATTGTTAACACTGACGTGATATTTGATAGAAATTCATGTTATGGTGAAAAACCGGAAGTGTGCGCAGTACCTGACTTTTACAAAAAAAACTACTGCATTTTAGGTATGATATTAGGACAAAGGGAATATTTAGTGTATTGTACAATAAAACTTGTAACTTTAAACCCCAAAACCGTGTTTAAAGTAACACAAAGGGGGTGTTGCGCTATTATATCTGGAGATGCATTTTTAAACTTTAACAAAACCTGCTCAAAAGGTCATGTATTCATGTCCATTGCAATTAACAACACCGTAACTATCACATCATTACCTCCCAATTGCTATGTGGAAACTGATTCTTTTGTGGTAAAAAGTCTTTGTGAGTCAAAAATTATTAGCTCTGAAGAACATTGTGCAGAAACAGACACGGCCCTGTCACTTAATGTAACGCTAAAGCCTAATGGGTATACAGCAAACCCAACAATTGATGAGTGGGAAAAAACGGTGTCTCTGCAGGCTTTTATAACAATAACAGGTACGCTATTAGCAATCTTTGTCGTTGTTTTATTTTCATGTACACTGTGTCATTGCATTAGAAGCACTTCTAAAAGTATAAGACGTAGTAATTTTAGCAATGTAAGAAATCCTACTGGCATATTTGCCGGTTCTCCCCCTCCTGCTCCTTGTTTTTCCCCTCCACCTTCTGTTCCTCCTCCTCCCCGTCCTCCTTTTGAGGTAAATATTATGGAATTACAACCAGTAACTCTGGGTGCATATAACATAACAAGTGTTGCTTCTGGTTCGTCAGAGTTAAAGCATGTATATGAACCCGGTGACGTAGACAGGGATGGTTATTTAACACCTATATGAACTTTCCAGCATTATTTTTTCATGTCTCTTTTAACGCATTATACATAATCCTGTTTAAATATATTTATTAAAGTATTTTTACTCACGGATGGTGAAATAAAACCTCAAGATAAAAAAAAGGGGTCAGGTTTTATTTTTTTAAATTATGTAACAAACATGTCTCTTGTAGGCATTAAATTAACTGCCTTTTTTTTGCATTTATGGTTATGGATCATTCAACCATGCAGCGGGATAAACCAGCCAGACTACAGATTAACAATACTTAAGCCGGGATACGGTGTAAATTTCAATCGAGTGGATCACATTGTGGCAGACGGGGGTGCATCATATTACACTCACACATGGGCTTTGGCCTGGCCAAATATCAAATACGAAGTTGTTCCCAATTTTTCATGTACCCAGGCATCAAAGTGGGGCGAAATTTGCCTGGCCGTTCAAAGATATATAACGGAAACAAACCTATATGCATATGAGACATTGTTACATACACAACGGCTTCTTGACGAGTGTAAGGTTATAGTTCCCCCCGTCAGCAACAGTTCTCTCTTTTGGCAACAAAAACATGCAATCTTCCATGTAAGTAAGCAGCATGACAATAAATCTAGAACTAAAAGGACTACAAAAGATAATATTGATGCAAACCTTCCTTTATGGCTGAAACCTAACAATTTAGACAAAATAGTCGACAATCTTCTACCTACACGTAAAATGGGACAAGCGTTTGCAGACCTGTTTAACGTCCCTGGCCCTAGGGCTCTAAGACAATTAAAAGAACATCTTCGTAATTTAGGATCGGCCGAGTATGAAAACATCAAGGGAATAAACCAGTTTAATCATGATATTGCCTCATTTTCTCAGGTTGCACGTGAGGAAATAGATAATCTTGTAGCTTCCTTAAATCGTTCCAATCATATGCTTATAAATACCAAACAAAACATGCAGTATTCCTATTCTGTAATAGGAAACAGAGAAAACCGGTTAAAAAAAAAGTTAAATTTCCTCAATTACATAACCCTTGAAATGGTCTCCAAAGTCATTCCTTATGTGAGTGACACCTATAGAGCATTATCGCAACAGGAAACCATAGTGGAAGAATGGTTAAAAGGCTTAATTGAGTTAACGAGCGGGTTTATTTCCCCTCTTTTAATTTCAGAGCAAGATGTAAAAAATGTCCTGCAACACATAACGGAGGTTGTACTGCAAAAGCCAATGTTTTCTGACTTTCAACTACCCTCGCACGATGTCAGTTATTATTACAAACTGAAAAAAGTAGCTTACACACACATTTTTAACCATGGGAACAACAACAAAAAAGGTAGCACACTGTACATTAGTCTTAGCATACCACTATATCGTGTGAGTGGTGTAATGCCAGTTTACCGCATTGACACATACCCTGTGCCAACCACTGCAGGCACCACACAGTCCCGCTCACCTAGTGGTCGATTGGGCTATACTTTGCTCAAAAACCTGCCTGCTTTTATTGCAGTAAACTTTAACTTGGAAACATACATGGAGTTAACAGAAAACCTTTTTCTTTCATGCGGCGGTCGTCCAAATGCACGAGTCTGTTCTGCAGGAATGCCCTCCTTAAAAAAAAAGCGCAGCGGTAATACATCCTGTGCCTTTGCCTTGTTTATTGAAGACAAGGAACAAATATTAAAAACATGTGACTTTCGCTATGTTAATACTGATCAATGGAAACCTTTGGGTTCGGCGGTACAGTTAACTGCAGACTCAACTTTCCTCATGCATGCATCTCAACATTATCCAACAGGTGACCGTTGGATAATGTCATGTCCCATGTCCACCAAAAACACACAGCCGCCAGTTAATGTGTGCAACATGTGTAGAATCACCGTTCCGTGTCAATGCACGCTGACCGGAAGAGATTTTCTTTTACCCGCACGCTATACTGGATGCGATGTCATAAAAACCAGTGAGAGCACAAAGGTAAATTACATGCATCATGTAAACAGTGTTATGATACAAAGTCTGTTCCCTAAGTCCGATCAAGCCAAGTATATGTCGTATCGCAGTTTCAGCCAACGTACAAGTCCGCCATTTCGGCAACCGGACATTAAGTTTCATGTTCCTGACAATGTGGAAAAGTATATTTCCATCGCAAACAAGTTTTCAGCTGATTTAAAAAAAAACATTGAAAGCCCAAAAAAAGAATTCAACATTATTCCTCTCTAAAGTGGATGCGGCAGAGAAAAAAGCACTTGATTTCAGTGATCAAACAGTGGACAGGGCAGGTAACATTGGCAAGGCATTTTCAGATTTTTTCAATGGTATTTTTGGGGGAAATTTTGGAATTATTTTATCTATAGTTTTTTCTCCTTTAGGGTTGGTATCAATAGCCTTTATATTGTCAACCTTTCAATTTCTACCCGTCGTTATAACAAACATCTATATACGAACAAGAACAGCAAAAGCTAAACAAACATATTCAATGGTCGTACTATCCGACAGTGTTAAATGTAACAAAACCAGGAAGGAGGTAGAAAACGGTTGTGTTTACTATACATTGTAACTTTATTTCTTAACAGAAAATTAATAATCGCTACACATAATGAAAGTATAATATTATAATAATTATGTTTATTACGTCCACAGGTTACACTTAATGTTATTCCCAACTAACTATATCATTACAGTTTCTTTTATCGTTATACTGTTTTATAAAATAACCGATAATTAAATAAACGGTTTTACATAAATTAACACACAAACCTCACTACTATATTTAATCAAAACACAAATCCATCATTAATGTTATTACAGGTCATTATCATCGTCATCATCATCATCATCATCGTCATCGTCATCATCACTGTCTAACCAAATGTTGTCGCACAACGACCCGTTAATCATAGCGGGGTTAAATTCAAACCCATCAAGCTGTTTGGAAGCATCAAAGCATCCCCTCAAAGCAGTACAAATATGTGGCAAAAGCATCGTTTTAAATAATTTACCTTCTTTCTCATCTACACGATGAGCTTTTAAGCAACTTTCATAAACCTGTTCCTCTGAACATTCTTCGGGCGTAGTCGGAAGCCATGGTTTATAGTAGCTAACCAAACCTGGCATAATGGTCGACAAGTTCTTTAAAGCATAGGAAATGAAAGCATCTAAAGAGCGACTTTCTATTTCTAAACTAATAGCATGCACTGTTTTCTCCAAAACACGGTTGTTAACTTTAACAAGTGGTATGCAGGCTACATGGTTGTGCTGTCCTCCACTGCATGTCTTTACAACTGCATGCAAAACAGGAGCAACACTAGAAGTAATGCTCCCTCCTCCCCTGGCAGTAGTGTACACTGTTGAATTTCCATGGGTGGATGTGTAGCTGGACATGTTCATTAGCATCATAATTTGTGATGCCTGTGGACGCTTGACATCAGTCGAGGATGTAAACTTCTTCCCATTGTCCCCAAAATAGGAAGTAATGGTTGGCTTGAGTCTTTCTTGTTTACTTTCAGCCTTTCGCACATTTATGTTACAGTCATCTGAACCTACAAATAACCTTAAGGAGGCAGCTACAATTGATAAAAGAGCATGGTTGTCACGTTCAAGATCGGAAACACCAAGCTTTACCTCAGTTGCAGGAGAATACAATTCTGATGCTAACATTAATACGTATAAACCAGAGGCCAGTGTCACATCGTTCTTTGCTACCGTTTCAAAAATTCGAGCTACACTCTTATATGTAATTACACTATTAGCTAAAGCATTAAATGTCTTATCAAAAATATCTTTTTCAACGTCTACATATTCTGAAAGTATTTCCACCACTCTTTTCATGTTGTTTAAAGACTGCAACAGCGCATTTCTGACCATTAGGAAAAATTCATGCATAACCAGGTTGTTATCGCCCCCGAGTGTTGGACTTTTCCTTGATGAAATGTAGTGACTGACAATTTTTATAAGGTCGTTTTTCTTTGTTATGTCCATGAACTGTGGGGTGCCCACACGTGTAAATTTTAAGTTTTCATCTCTTAAAATGGTAGCCAACTCCTCAGGTGATCTAGGAGTGTCAACAAGTGAAAAACCTGAAGAGCTAGTGTTAAGTAAGTTTTGGGGAACAAATATGCCTTCGAGGCCATTTCCGTAGTAATCAGTCTCGTCATCAACAGCCTCCATGGTGGTTACGGCACTGCTCTCCTTGTAGGCAAACTCTGTTGCATCTAGTGCAATTTTTAATTTCATTGGCAGGTAGACAGAATAGTTCACAGTAACATCGGTAGCTGGTTTTTTACTTACCCTCATTGTTAACTGCTCAGTACCCGTGCCAAAGGTAGGTACATGAATTTTAGCTGTTCCTTCTATAAGTTCTGCATAAGGACCACTTGAATCTGCCAGTTGTGCCTTTACATTATCCTCTTTAGGTTGTAGTTCAGATGCTAAAATGCATGATCTGGACTCAAGTGTGTGCCGGATTATTTCATAACAGGAGAGCATGCTAGAGCGGTTGTTTAAAGAATCACCTCCATGAAGGTCAATCCATGAAAGAAATTCCTTTTTTGTTCTTTTAGTGTTATGGACTATTTGTGAATAGTCTGTGTCAAGTTCCTCCGGTGTCATATCAAGCAACTCTGCAACAGTTGTGTGGACTTTTGAAATAAAAACCGGTATGCGTTTTAAAAAGGATGTCATAATCCTCGCTAGTATGCTGTTAGAATCATCATTTCCTAGGATTTTGTCATCTTGAGGATTGCATCCAAATAAGATCTTGTTCACTGCCAACATGAATTGAGCTTTCTTCACGGCGGGATTTTTTTTCCATTTTTTTATAATACGGGCAAACGGTAAACTAAAATGTTTTGTTTTCACATTTTGTGGGATGAACTCGTCACATGTCACCTTGTACAGTAACGACCGGACAAAATCATTCATTTTATGATTGCTGTTAAAATCCTTTAATTTGTTATCGTCACATATCTTCACTCTTTTGTTTTTAGGCTCGCCGCTTACTTTACAGTACATGGTGCTGGTGTCATATTGCATTTCCCCTTTTTTGCCTAGCATATTCCCATTTTTTTGGCAGTTTTCATTTTCCTCATCGTTGTCGTCGTCTTCATCGTGGTCTGTTTCCCAACCTGTGTTATGGTTATATGCCTTTGAGTGTCCCGCCTTGCTTGCCGGAGGTATGCTAACGTAATCAGTGTTTAAAACTTTTGCTTGTCTTAACATCACTGGTGTAGGATCGGCCTTCATTAACGGAATCAAAGGTTTTGCATCTGTTAACAATACAGTTTTTAAACGCTCATTACAGTCATTCACGGTGCCGGTAACAGATGCTCTTAAATCCCGCGGCTCAACAGTATTGTTGCCCTGTCCGTCAGACCTTACCCATAAATATTGTTTGTCAAACAAGAAAGCACCTTTTAAATCTGCTTCCAACATTTGTGTTTCCGGTTCAGACAGGGTAACCTCTCTCTTCATTTTCGCTTTGACATTTTTTACCAGCCAAGACAAATGCTTCCCTTCTTGATAGGTGGACAAAAGGTCCTTATTTTCACCAGGAATTATAGGGTCCTGAGGGTCTTTATTCTCATTTTCTACCATGTTAGTGCCCTCAGATAGACCATCCTTCCCTGCTATGTCACTTTGGTTTGGTTTCTTTTGTCCTTTAAATCCATTTACACGACCTTGATGACGAATGGCAATTTTTCCAAAGTGACCTGAAGAACTGCGAGTTTCATTTACAGTAAAATTATGCACGGTTTTATAGCTTGTTTTTTCTTTGTTGTATTTCAAGTCGGTCATGTCTTGTAGTCCATTGTAGTGTGACAGAACGTCTGCCAAAGCTGAGGAACCTTCGTTTTTAAGTACCCCATATGCTTTGTACAAAAGAAAGCATAAACAGTGCATCCCATCACGTTGATAAAAGGGAATAAACCCACAAGTCTCACATGTGTAAGTTACTTCTTCCTCTGGAACCACCGTCGTCCTCATTACTTTAAGGCAGCTGGGATATGGACAGCCCTTAATCTTAGAATCCAAGCACACTTTGCCTTTTCCCCCAACAATGTGTAGTGCATTCATAAGAAACATTCTCTTGAACGCCATTGGGTCATAGTGAAATTTCGAAAAAATGTGTTGCATGACACTAAAATTGCCTTTTACGATATTTCGTCCACAAACAGCTTTCAATTTAGAATTCTTAGGGGTGGTATTTATTTCTGTGTCAGTCACGTTTCCAGATCCGGAGGTATTTTCTTGGCGCCATTCTGCTGCATTGTGAAACATGTCGACGTTAAGTATATCATCTTTGTAGCTTAAAAGTTTAATCAATTGAAAAGGCGCCAAGCACATAACTTCTCTGCCAATGTTATCTTTAGTGTTTTCTTCTTCATTTTTATTTTCTTTCACGCCACGGATGTTTTCCACAATGTATTGGGATAACGGTTTAGGCCAAGGCAGTGAAGTTTTTAGCAATTCACCGTCTGGCTTATCTGTCCTGTAATACATGAGCGACACTGGACTGTAACCGCTTTTTAGTGCTGCCAAACACAAGTGGGTAAGATGGTCTGCCGCTTTTATACCCGAAACCGGTTTTTGTTTTTCCCTGAGGTACATTTGAGATATTAAGTTTAAGCGTGATATAAGGGGACAACTTTCACTCAGGTTTTCTTTGCTAGGATCTTTAACAGGTGTTACATGTTCAAACAATACTGCAGACGCAAGTCCACTAGCAAGAAACAGTAAAGGTGGCAGCATAGTACACTCTGCTGGTGTACAAGCCATAGTTTTTACCACACTGTTAAATTTTTCCAGGAGATTGTCTTTGATATACATACCATCGCCATACAACTGAGGCACAGCGTTTGGTTTCAACAAAACATTGTTATTTCTAAGAAGCCAACGACAGTGTACTTGCGTGGGAAAAAGCCGTTCGTTGTCAACCTTCAACATTGTTTTTTGGGGCATGACATGTAATCCGCAGTCTTTGTATCTATAGTGATCTTTTTCCGAACTTAAAACAAAGAGAGAGTAGTCAATCGCCGCTTTGGGATGGCATGTCATGTACAGGACATGGTCTTTTCTGTCGCTGACGTCTATTTCACTGAAAAAGATCTCAAACAACTTATCTGCATGACGCGGATGAAGCGATTCCACCGACGTAGCATCTAAACCATGAGCACCTGCAGAGGTGGCATATTTCATGTTATCCCCTTCGATTTTTTTTTCCCTCAAAGCATCTGCTAAAGATTTTATAATGTGATCGTACTCATGCACACCTTCAATAAGCTCTTCTGATTTATCCACGTGGTGTGCACCACTGAGAATTATCACTTTTTGCATAAATCGGGTGCCCAAACTAAGATCCACACCATCGGTGTTATCGTCGGAAAGTTCTATATTAACTGGAAAAAGAGGTGTAATATATCCGGGTGTCATGTACTTAAGCAGGCCAGATCCTACATTGCGGCCCGGCCCAAAACTCACTAGCTCGTAGTTCAAACTGTCCTCCGGTGTTACATTTTTAAAGACGTCCTTGTGAGCTGCAATCAACAGTCCGTCATATGGTTGTATGGTAAATTCCTTTGAAAAATGAGTGGTTATTGCAGTTGAAACTGCTTGTAACCTCTTTTGGTCTCCACTAAGTCCGTTGATGTTGGTTTTAACTGAACACTGTTGCGCCATAATGGTAAAGGTATATTTTGTGCAGTACACAATCTTAGTATTTCAACACGTACAGAACTGATGTTCGCTCTCTCAAAAACTGAAACAGTGTGTCATCCTCCTAAGGCATCTTTTTCTCTTATATAGGCACCTGCCTCCTGGGTTAAAAAACCCCGCCCACCCACGTTTACACCTTTGGAACACCGCCATCTATATGGTTGCAGTAACAAACTTCAAATAAGATGGATGATTTCGAGCGCTGCGTAGCGTATATAGTTTCCACAGGCAACGGATTTATTACAAAGGAAAAATCATGTCTTACAGTTAGCACAAACGAAAGTAAACTAAAACATTTCTTAAATTCAAACCACGCATATCTTTTGTTACGTAGTAACAAAAATGAAATTGTAACATGGGGTGTGGAGGTTAATAACGTTTCAGATCTCGCACCTCCTCTTCAGGAATACAAACGCACATGTGACTTACTTTACGGGTTTATGTCATTAACAACCCAACTTTCCCCTAACGTGTTACAGTTAGATCAGTGGCCTTCTTTAATTAAGGAAAAATGTCTGCCTGCAACGGTTAAGAAACGTCTCCCAGACGGTGATTTAGAAGGCAGTGACGATGAAAACAACAGCCACATACCAAATAAAATCATAAAGGATATGCAAGACAATGAAGCAAAAACAAAAGTACAACTTTCAAAACCCAAAAAAACTAAAATGGAGTACCGTTTTAAGCCTCAAAGAAATTCAATAGACGGTTTCATAACACAATACCAGGAAATTATAGAAAACCTTGCACCTAAGACTGATTCACATGCTGTTTTGCGATGGGGTATAACGGAAGCCATACTAGAAAAATCCCTTAATCCATTTAGATGCTTACCTTTATTACCTTTTGAAATAACTCCTAACGAATGGCTGCACAGTGAAGTTAAGGGCAAAAGTATACAGGACATGGCAGAGGCCGTGTTAAACCAAGAAACATGTTTAGTGGGCAAAGTTTTATATAAAAATGCAAAAAGTGGTTGCGTGGTTGCAAAATCAAATTCTATGCCTTGGCCAACAGTGCATTTAACTGACATTGAACGTGAACGTCCTGAAAAAGAAAGACCAGACGTTTTTTTACTTGCTTTGTTTTTTTATTTGTATGCTGGAGGTAAAATGAACGGCTTAAAAGTCACCGACGCTCATTGTTTGCACATTTGCCTTTCAGATGCTGTTCAAGCAGCGCTAAATCAAGAAAAAAATCAAAAAGACGCTCTTAACCGGTACAAAGAGACACTGGTGGAAATTACAAATGGGCGCACAAATCATGAAGTCCTAGACTCGTTTAAAAGCATATCGGACATGGCCAATTGCGTTGATGTCTGTTCCAAAACATTAAAGTATGACATACCAACAACATACACCCATCCCGGTACTGGAAAGGTCATTAAGCTCGCTCATACAAAAGCACCGGACGGTAGTAGCAAAGTGGTAGCGCGTTGGACAAATATTGTAGTTAATCCACCGTCAGCTAACTATTTGACAAGTTCAAATATTCGCAATGCGCTATCATTGTCGTCAGTGAAAGAAAACAAACTAGTGGATGTTGCAGGGATAAAGGCACTGTGTACTGAAAGCGGGGTGTCTCTGTCAGAAGCCATTCTTGCCTTTGCAGACAGATCACTGGATACACACGCGTTGCTTTCTACAGTACCTTCGGATCCTTACACATGGGGTGTTTTTGTAGAAAACGACACAAAGTTAGATTTAATTGCCAACACAGCCTTTATTGAAACATTAAAAGTTCAAATGGCATGTGCCAAATACATGTTGGTCGGTACCATGCCTATAACAAATGATAAAAAGTTAACTCCCTGTAGCATAGTTTACGGTGATATGAAATTCCATTTAGTAACTGCTAGACCCACTTTATCCGACACAGCTTTCTTAAAGTCTTTAAACACAAACGCTCATTTACGATTGTTACTCGATGTAAAAGAACCCCTCGTGAGCAATTTGCTCGATATCGATATGACTAAATCCGACTTCCTTCTCTCGGCATCTAAGGGCCAGCTAAAAAAATACTTACCCCAAACCGATTTCTTACAATCTAAGCACGACACGAGGTTGCATGAAACCCTCCATGACTTATTTAAAAAAGGTGAATGGAAACACATGAAATGTAAAGAAAACCTTTATTTAACTTTGTATTCCGCCGCACAGCTGTCTGGCACTTTAGAAAGGGACGTCACAGATTTTTTCAATGAAAACAAAAACACGACATTAAACATTCCATTTTACTTTGTTAGAGGTTCATTGTTTCCCTTTTATTTTATACATGCCTATCAACCAAACAAACACACGGTGTATAAAATAAATGAAGATGACTTAAATGTGATTCAAAAATGCAGTGACCTAACAAACATGATAACCAGTTACAATGCTCCGGCCCTTCTAGAATACTCTGTAGTAAACACTGACATAAGTTTAGTTGTACACATTATGCATTTGTGTTACAAAAAAATGAAATCAACTGATTCAAACATGTATTGCAGTTTATTAAAAAAAGTTAAAAATAACTTACATATCATCGCGGCTACATATTACAATATCATCATACCTAAAGATTTGGCAATAGGTATTCTAGACTACGAAATTGGGGAAAGGATGCTTACTCAGTTAATAGAAGTAAAACTCCTCTCCCTTCTTAAGCCTAACACTACAAGGCAAACTATGAACATTGTCGAACATTTAACTGAAGTCTGTCCGTCATCCTCTATGGAACCACTTGATTTACAAAATGAATGCGTTCTATTCATTAATCGTACTGAACTATGCAAACCTACGCTTTACATATATAAAGGTACAGAAGCATCTACGGTTTTAATAAACAGTTTATTTAATGTGTGGCTAGGTGCAACCTCAAACAATGCCGGTTTTTTGCTCCTGCCATCAAGTAAAACACACGATTTAAAAATGGAAACAGACTTTGTAACAATGCCACCCCATTGCCTTACATTAGTAGCCACGGATGCAATACAGGAGTTTACGCCATTGCTACCTGTAAAAATCTATGGTAGCGTCGCTAAAAATTCCACTTCGCCCCCCGTACTTCAAACTTTACTTTTGCATTGGTTAAACAATATTGACTCTTTAAACCCATGTGATATTTCCTACATAATAACCCAACACGCTTTAGCTGTTTTACAGTTTGGTTCACCACACGACGCACGTGTTTTCAATCCTTCTTACACCGGTTTAAACAAGTTAACTAATTCACTTCCTGACCACATTTCAAATTCACTTTTAAACCACCTTGTACTCGGATCAAATGACAGGTATGGCTCCGTTAAGGTAACAAATGATCGATTCGCTACACTGTTTAACAATAAAAGCTTCTTGTAACTACATCACTCACTGATTTTAAGGTTAATGGCTTCCACTTCTGTAGGTAAATTTGGCATCTTTAACTCGCGGGACATTTCCATCTCAACAAGTTCATTTAACACCTTTGTTTGAGCGCTGCATTGCATTTGAAAAAATTCCCTCCACGACAAATGGCTGTTGTCTGGAAATGGTCCAAGGCAGTCCTCCAACATTTTCATAAAGTGTTCGTTTTTCTCTGTGTGACCAATACCTGCAATGTTTCCAAGCATGGCTTCAAACTTCTCTTTGGCTCTCATAACAAAAACAGTGTTGTTTGCCACAGTGTTAAATACGGAAGACTGCTGGCAGCTGGCCACAGTGTCAGCATACAATCTTTCAATTTCATGGCCAAAATCTCCCACCGTCCACTGCATGGCAATCTTGCAAGAACTCCTGTCCGTTTCAGCAGAACCGTGCAGACAAGCAATGTTAAATCGTTTCTCAAGGGAGAGCATGCTGTGTTCTGGCATCAAATGCCTTCCGCTCACCCTATCAAATTTGCCAAATAATTCCCAAATGGAGAACTGGGACAAAACAATCAGCTGAACGTCTTTCCTAGGAGTGTAGTATGTCCCGTTGTAATACACAGGCAAACCCTCTCCGCTGGTTAGGGCCATAATTTGATTTAAGTCCACGTTTGCCAATGTAGGTAGGTCAAAAATTAGAAACTGTGCAGAAGACGGCGGTGGAAAAAGACAATCAGTTACATAGTGAGCATTGAATTTCTCCACAATATCACTAAAGACGTGTGATCTCTCAAGCGACACTTGTTTTGCCTCAACGGGAGACTTGTGCTTGGAATAAACGTAGTAGTGCCGTTTTTTAACGGTGGTGTTGTTAGGATATCCAGTTATGGTAACGTCCTTTAATTGCAGTCTTCCAGTGCCATAATAGCTATACCAATCCCGACGCATCTTATCATGTCCAAAGATCAAATTGTATGGCCCGTTCAAATCGGCAAAATGTCCAACCGGTGGTAAATCCTGAGGAACGGTCTCTTTAATCTTTAACACGGTAGCAGGACAGTTTGCGATAAGAAGAATCCAAGAGTCGTTGAAACGATTTCCCAACCTAAATAATATACGGTCTGGATCGAATCCGTTTTTAAACTCTTGCTGTATCAAGTGTTCCGGCTTTGTTACCACTCCCTTCGATACATGTCCCTTAGGCATCCATCTTAAGTTCAAGTCGTCCTTTAATGACTGCATGCCGTGTGGTAGGTGTATCATGTCACCTTTTGTTCCTTTTTGTTTTGCAGACAACATTAACTCTCCCGTGTAGAATAGAATGGCATCCTGTATGCTCTTTTTGGTGCAATATTTCTTAAGTCTTTCGAGAAAGGTAGGATGTTGAACGTCATTATAATGAAGCTTAACCCAAAGGTTTTTCCTCTTGATTGTATACAAAGCCATGTTTCCTACGTGAGATGCACTGAAGTGAGTACCGCAGACACCTTTTGGGGATTTTTATACTCTGGCTGGACTACCACCCCTCACCTTACACCCTCTCCTTACTTCAGCTACCAGATACACCCACCCTCCCCCGTAAGCACTCAGTGTAGCCTGTATTTTCACTCATTTGGTCCTAATCTAAAGAACTGAAAAGAAATACATTCACAAAACAATGGTGAAGTTAAAGCCCTTTATTCCTGGGTGGCGCCACACACTTTTATTTTTGCAACACCTCCGGTCATTTGTCCTTTTAACCTAACAGAGGCTTACACATGAGACAGTAACATGGAAAAAATAAGTGAAAGAAAGCAACTTGCACTCGACACCGCGGAAAGGTCAAGGACAATTGAACCTCATTTTGGATAAGGCGTGTGAACGCTGTAACATGCAAAACACTTGATTTCAATAGGATACACTTTACACAGGCGACCATGGTCGTGTTTGGACCCCTGGTGTCATAGCATAGAAGTACCCACACTTTCTTCCCAGGTGGCGCCACTTACGCTTTACTAAGCCACGATCACTCGGGGAACAACTGAAAGTGAATTTACTTGTCACTGTGAAGTGTGAGACTAAAAAAATGAGTGAAAGAAAGCAACTGGCAGTCAAGAGTACAAACTGGCCTATCATCGTTCAACCTGATTTTAAACAAAAACAAGCTTTAAACACCTGTCAAATACAAGAGCACTGGAAAAAATTAACCAGGCACGAATGGATCGAATCTTGCCGGGACCTGTACGATGAAGTCGAACATAAAGGCAGGGTGGTAGTGTCTTTTGGTATGTGGGAAAAAGAACTTTTGGAATATTTCCTCCTGTCACCCCATTCATGGCTGGAATGGAAACAGTTTCCTTCGACCGACTGTAAAAATATCGTACCCGATTACATTGCGAGAATGAAACGCCTTCCTGAACTTAAGCAAAAGTGCAAAAAACTGGAAAAAACTTTTAAAAGGTGGGTTGAACAACATGGACATGCACTACAGACAAGATTTCAACGAGTTAGCACATGTTCCCTGCCATCTTCAACAAAGCCTGGATAGCATAGGAAATGGTGCAATGTATCCTCTTCCCTTCTTTTCTTCTCACTACAAGTGGAATCTTTATAGCGCAGGATGGATTACACGTGAAAAGATAAGATGCTACCTGGCTCAACGGGAAGCCAAAAGAGTGTTAAAAAAATTCAAGTTCGGGGAAGGGTTTAATCTCCAAGGTGCATGTGTTACCGTCATAAGAAACCATGAATTAAAACGTGTTAATAAAGACAC
>CASGGQ010000047.1:0-23193 GCA_949317995.1 Acholoe squamosa
CTCTCAGGTTGTCGGGGGGCGGGGGGCGGGGGGGGGTGATACTGTGGAGACTCTACACCAGACTAGTGACAACGGACACTGTCAGTGTCACTCGCGCAGCCTCACGAGTCTAGGGCTGTCACGCCGAAGCCACTCACTCTCATCCGGTATGCTGGGGCCGGGGACAGAGGCCTCCACTATGGAGTCCCCCCCCCACCACTATGACAAAATTAATCAAGACCCCCCCCCCCAATAAGAACTGATTTTGCAAAATAACCCATCCCAAAAATCAGATAATTAAGCATGTGGAATGATGCACCAGGGAATAAACGACTTGGCTATATAGGCATAAGGGAGTGGTCATTTTTTAACATCAGGGGGTCGGTGAAATTCTGCACGTGCACGGCGAGAATTTTTCCGTCCCCCCCTCCCAGGGGTCTGAAATGTTTCCGTCCCCCCCTTTTATTCTATAGTCGAGCACGGGCTTTTTCGCTGAAAAGGGGTGAATATTTGTTGTCCCCTCCTTAGAGGGGTCTGAAATATTTTTGTCCCCCCAAAGCACCAACCCCCCCCTGTTGTTAAAAAATCTCTATTACATAGGGGGGGCTAAAAAAATTTACCCACTTTTTAGCAAAAAAAAAGCCCACACGCTACTATAGATCAAAGAAGGGCACGATAATTCTCCAGCGCGGGGGCCGCAACAAATTTTGACTGCCATTGTGGGGGGGGGGGGGTAAACAATTTTGACTCCTCTCTCCTCTTCACTCCTCCACTCCCTAGTTGTAGGACTTACATGTACTACCTCCTCCACTCCGTACCTACATAGAAAACACTCATGCTGGTAGATATGATAACTCGTCAGCTTCCCTGAAAGTTAGGGAGCGTTCATTATTTATGGCAGGGGGGGGTGAGAATCTCGTTCAGCAAATACCTGAAAATGAAGTGTCCCCCCCATGTGAATATCCCAAAATGAACCGCCTCCCCCACAGAAATATCCAAAAATGAATTGCCCCCCCTATGTGAATACCCCAAAATGCAGTGCCCCCCCCCATTGTGAATACCCCAAAATAAAGTGCTGCCCCCGACTCATTACCGCTCACTATAATACACTAAAATTGATTCCCTCAATAGAAATATCCTAAAATCACTCTTCCCCTTAGCACATGAAATGGCACTTTCCTGTGCTAAGGGATTTTCCTTTGAACAACAATGCTGGCTACCAGAAGGCACATAGCACCTTACTATGTGTGCATCCCTTCATGTTGCTGCAAGCTGGTGTAGTAGAAGGTGTGAAAACTCCTGTAGACACAATCACTACCGATGGTGGTACCACTTACAAACATTGATTGTTGCCCCAATGGATGCCATTGTAAGTCCCCCTATATTCTATTTCATCAGACATACTGAAAAAATTCTGCCCCCCCCCGTTCAAGGGGTCAAAATTCTGAAGACACACCTGAAGAGCCAAAAAGCATGTGCGAATGGGCCCTTTTAACCTATTCCGATGTAGCAGGTTATCCCATGGGCGTGGCCATTGCTGGAGCTTGTTACCAGTGAGTTCTACAGATAAGACCTACCAGATGGGGTACGGCCCCCAAGAAGACTGCAGTGAACAGTTGGGATCATCTCATTAGCTGATAATTAAACCTGCTAAGTCTGTATAGTAACGCGTGGGCTTTTTACCTGAAAACAGGTGAAATTGTTTTGACCCCTCTGGTCAAGGGGTCGGAAAAACTCTTAAAAATGATCACTCCCTTAGCCCTCTGTATCCTGACAATATATACTTGTGAGCAGGTAAGGGGTAACAGACATGCATGCGGGGGTATATGGATGATCGTTTCTGTTTGCCTACTCACACTTTTGAATAAAAAATCTGCAAATTTAAGTATACACGCAAAATGTCTTTTTTACCTTTTCTGCAAAAATTCATACACACGAAAATATCTATGTTTACAGTAGATATTCTGAATTTGGGAGAATGCTATAAGTTGCACCTGATGCCTAATAAGGTTCTGATTGCCTAATAAAGTCTATACACCGCTTTCAATGTAATTAGCACATATACCCTAATTAGTGTACACCCCCTCTTTTAGACTAGGAATTATTGTGAAACCCTGTTCATAAGCCGACCTCAGTCATAAGCCAGGGCTAGAGTTTGGGAAAATATCATGAGCTGATTTCGGGTTGAAATTTCAAGAGATTTAGAACAAGAAATGCGGTTGTGACCGCGTAAAAAAACGCCTCCCGCCGTTAATGTCGGTATACCAGTGTTTGATGACATGTCTCATAAAAGCAGACATAAAGAAGATTTCACAATTATCAATTTCTCTATTCAGTAATTTTGCATTGTGAGACCTCATCACATGGGGCAAATGCAATCATCATAGCGCACTCCCGTACCGCTTCGCGGTACCGCCGCTACGCGGGGGAGACTTGATGATTTAGAAGCCGATTTTGCTCGAAAATAGGGAAAAAATCTGGCATATGACAAATACCAGTGCCCTAGAATAAAATATCCCCTTGCACGAATGTCCTAAAATGAAGCGCCCCCCCTACATGAATATCCAAATATGAAGTGCCTCCCCCACAGAAATACCCTAAAATAAAGTGCCTCCCCCTCGCAAATGTCCCAAAATGAGCTGCCCCCCCCTCGAAATGCTCACCCCCCCCCTGCCATAAATAATGAACGCTCCCTTAGGGAACTCTATGATGAGTTTAAGATAGTCTCTCTAGACTCTACCAGACCAAGCAATGTTTTCAAAACAAAGATGGCAGCCGTCAGAGAAGCAAGTCTTCACCCGGCAAACTTTTATCTGCTGTAGAGGGGTAAAGGAGTGGTCAATATTTTTCAAGGGGGTGGTGTGGGTTTTCGCGCTGAACTGCTAAAAATTTGATGAGATTGGCCCAGGCTCTGGCTCTGGCAAACAGGCTTCAGAATCACACAGGTCTTGTAGATATTGATGGTACCTATTGCCCCAATCGCTCCAGGCGAAGCCACTAGTACACCAGTAAATCATTAATTGTCACCAAATCCCTCACTTGACTTATGGGGTCCAAAATACAGGTAGTTCTACCAGAGGCACATAGGCAGATCCTTGGTATAGATTTATTGGTAAACGTTGGTATTTCATATTCTGCTGCACTATAATTTGCTCAGGGAAACAGTATTTTTGGTCAGGGAATTTCAATCTGAGATTTTCGTGAGAACCATGCTATATTGTACATGTACTGCCCCCCCTCACATGACTTTCAGGATCCAAAATACTGGTAGATAGGGCCTATGTTGTACATGTAACGACCTCTCAACCTCATATGCATTAGGGAATCAAGATCGTACAAAGATTCTACCCATACTTAAAACGAATGCAAGGAATCCTGTTATAGTAAAATCTGTGATTTAAATCACAATTCCGATCTTCTCTGATGACACCCTGTGCTTGCTCTTACAGAAGAAGGACAAGAAAGAAACCTGGTCGGTTGGGCAGACTTCTACCCTCATAACAGAGATGCGAGAGAATTACAAGTTTCTCACCTCACCTTTAAACAACCAAGTCACTCAATCACTCAAGGATGCGGTAGGTACAGTCACATTAATAGTGTGGTGGTCCCGAGTCGTCTTCGAGGTACCTTCGTGGTCCTCGTGGGCGACATCGAGAACACCTCTATTGCCCGACGCCTGGGGGCGCTGGAGTCCAGCGCCACGTCACCACTTGGTCACGTGGCCCTCGACTCTGGTGTATATGAGGCCGTTGTACGGCCTTCCTCAGGGTCAGTCCAGCCGCGACTGACTATCGTGAGCGATGGTTGGCGGCTGCCCGGCTACCATATTGTAATACTTCTCTGTGCTGTTGCACAGAGAAGGTGAATGTGGATTGTTAACTGCAGACACTAGAAGGCCTAGTGTCGAACGTGCCATAGAGTTCAAACTCTACCACCTGTAACTGTTATCGAGAACGGCTGATGCCTATGTGTTATTAGACAATAAAGTTTTAACTGGAACCTGAATAGTTGTTCTTCGTTGTTTAGCGAAAGATTCGATTAAACGTCGAGGGGTAGAACACTACAATAGTATAACTGTAAGCAAATGCAATCATATAACTCGTCTTGGCTTGTCGTAACAATGGTCCCACTAATTAGGGATGGGTCGGGGCCACCTGCAGCCTCAGAGGCGAATAAAGTGTCCTCTTGGTTAGCGTCATTTTTATGCATATTTCTACAAAAAAGGACCCATTTCTCCTAACAAGTACATCAAATCCATGAAAACTATACATGCCAAGATAGATCTGGTCGAGATATACACGCTGCTACCATTTAATTCATTCTGGACATGATATTAATTATTTTACAGCATGTGGAAAGCAAATACACAGGTGGCTCACTTTTCGTGAACCCCACCCGGATAAGTTTTCCTTTTATATGAGGGAAAAGTTATAAAGCATGTCAACTTCTCTATGGACCCTTTCTGGTTTCCAGGTGTTTGGCCAAATGTTGGACAATATCAACGCTCAGGGGGGGCAGGAGCGTACCGTTCTGGAACTGAAAAGAAAGTGGAGTACGCTCATGTCTGAGACAAAAAAGAAAGTAAGTATATCAAAATATCTCCTCCCCAACTCTTCGGGAAGGCACCATGCCAACCCTCTTTGAATTTTTCAACCCCGTAGGGCACCATAATGCATCAAAATACCTGCTTTTATGCAATGTGCAATGTGCACTCAGGCAAAGATATGAGCACCATACATAACATACTAGTGTCCGAGGAGTTAAAACTGATATCGCGTATCACACTGTATAACTAATAAACGGTACCTACAGGAGTGATGTGCCCTTTTCAAACAGAGGCCTGTTCTTGAATGTCCTCTTTGAGGGCTACATAGTGGAACACCTATACTCTTTAAGTTTGTCTCATGTCAATCTTTGTCACAGGAGGTGAAGTTCATAGACAAAGGATCACTCATTGTGGGTATGACTGAGGCGAAGTGTTTAAAACTTTTTTGGAATTCTGTCTAAAGCTAAATATGTACATTTTTATGGGAGACGGTTTGTTATGAATAACCTTTCTTAATTACCTAATCAGGTCTTTAGTAGTCATAACATAAGCCGGCCCCCATTATAGTTTATACTCAAATACAGCTCTTTTGCATAATATTGGGGTGTTCCGCACTGAATTATTGCTGTGCTGTGATTAATTGAAAAGATTTTTTCTCTCTTTGATCCAATGTGTTGAATTTAGTTGACTGTTTTTGCAATAGGTAGTGTGCAGATAGGGCCTGGGTGGGGCTTAGTTCTGTAATGGTTTTGTTTTACCAGTTCGGTGGTTTGGGCCTTACAGTTTTAAGAAAGAAGGAGCAAGGCAGCGATTCAAGTGTATGCCAACGGTTTTATTCGGATACTCAGCGGCTACCCGGAAGGTGATAGTGGGGCAGCATATCTCAGTTAAGATACATCTATGAGCTCGGAGGCCTGGAGGGCCTCTGATGTAGCGGCTGAGCCCCGGTCTTTATATATGGACCCTGGTGTTTGTCGCCAGATGTCCCACAGGCCCGGATCGGTGCTGCCACCTACCCGGAACCTTAGGAACACCCAGTGACTGGATTCACTCGCCACGCCAGACGGCACCTGTATATATGTTATAGTATAATACCTCTACTATTCTATCAATACTCACTAGATGGTGCAACCTCACTGTCCTCACTGCAGGCTCACTGCATGTGTCCAGCTGTGCAACTTGTCTTACTTGTATATGATTATTTTAGGTGGTTTTATTGTCCCAAAATAAATGTACATGATGAACTCTGAAGAGATTTCACCTCCTGTTTCTCCATGTGCAAGTGAAGAAACGGTCGGCGAAAACTCATCATTGTTCACCTTCACCATTGTGTCTCGCCAGTTTAAGGACCATGAGTTGCATATGACTATTAAACTGACCAGTGCATTTTGAAATTTGATAGAAACAGTTAAGAAGTGCACAAGGCCAATCAAATTCCCATGGAAGTCTTCCTCTGATATGTAACTTTGTGTTTGTAGGATTGGAAAATACAAAAATTGTGTCAGGAGCCCTTTTAAACAATGGGCTGTCATTACTTCTGGCATATCAACATGTAATAAAAATAAAATCCATAATGTGGGGGCTTGTGGACTCAGTTTTATGTATGCTAAATAGATCCTCTCTTAACATTTCTAGTTTGTTCCTTCCAACTCTGTTTCTAGGCCCTGTTTGTTCGCCGCTGGTCAGAGAAAACGGGCAATCCTCCATGTCCTATTGGGTTAACACAGGCTGAGGAGACCATCATAGAGATTATCGGAGAAGAGTCCATTTACGGTAAATATGTTTTTATTTTTGACCTCCTCCCTATCCCTATTCACAGAACAAATACATGAAACATGCAGTTGGAAGTTTTGGAATAAGGGAATGACCATGACTTGTAGGTTGGACGAGGAGCGGATACAACCACAGCATATCACTTATTAAGGACTAGATTTCAAAGTACATAGAGGCATGGGCTCTTTCAGGGAACTTCTGGAAAACTAAATGTAATTTTTGTGACTTGCACAGTTCCATTGAGAAAATATTTTATCATCAATGGTGGTAGGGAAATTTAAATGTTCAGAGATGCCACTTTTCCTGGTTTACCAGGAATTCCTGGTTTTGATTCTAGGATTTCTGTTTTAAATCATGTTAAATTCCTGGGAAAATGTGTCCAAAGTTCAGTTTTCCTGGTTTTTGTCGCCCTGTGAGTGGCATCTCTGAATGTTGAAGGGGCCTCATCCCTGACAATTGCTCTCAAGTTTCAGGAAGAAGAGGAATTTAAACACGTTCTATTGCGACCACCTATGGGATTTTTGCAGAATGGTCTCATCAGCGAGGTGATGCCAACATTCTAGGAGTCTGTAATTGCCGCTGGGTGCAGATGGCTCTGCAGTCAGGCCCCCTGTGCGCATGTGCAAACACCTGACAACCAGTAATACTGCCAAAGCTATGGCCAGAGGAAACAAAAACGCATTTCTGCGACTTTTTGACAGCATTTTACGCCATCTTTCCTTAATTTTATGACTTTGAAACTATATTTTTCAGCTTTTTCAGACAATTTGCTACAAGATACCCTATTGACTTTTATTTCTAGGTCTATTTAAACCCTAAATACTAGAAGAAAACACTTTGACAGTAGGTACTGCCACTGTGCAGTATGGGTTGTCAGACAGTTGTTTGCAGCAACCCTCCCGTTGCTAGTACTCACGCTGGTGCGCGGCGGGTGGTCACGTAACCCTTCCCGACAGGGAGAATAGGAGTCCATAAGATTCATGTTCTAACATCTACTATAAACTCCCTTGTATACGCTGCACCCTTGACTTGAGGCAGTTAACTCTTGGTGTTATGGCATATGGCCGTCTTATAAATTGGATACTGGTATGATCATACTAGAGGGAGAATGTAATTTTGGTCTGGGAGTTTTGTGGTCGCAGGATGGGGTGGTCATATTTCAGAGATGCCACTTTTCCTATTTTCTTAGGAATTCCGAATTTTTGGTCTTCATTCCTATAGGTATTTCCTATTGTAAATTGAGAAAATTAGGAGGATATCCGAATTTTTGTGGATCAGTGAGTGGCATCCCTGTATTACAAGGGTGGTCGCATTAGAGGACATTATTTACATTAAAGCACAGAGAAAAAGTGTAAGCATTGGTGGAGTGGTCACTTCAGAGGGGTGGTCACTTGGTGAGTGTTGACCGTATTTACTCGACCATTACAATGCAGAAATCCATCTCTCTCCCTCTATTTCAGGAATCGAGCATGCCTTCAAGGCTAACTCCCTCCTCCGGCTCCTGAAGAAGGTCGAAAGTAAGTTACTATTTTCTTATGCGCTTATCTCAATACATAATATCAATATCTAGGGTTAAGTTAGAAGGCATCGGTTAACATTGCTGTCCATTTTACACTTTCACCAGTCTTTGAAAGAATGACAAAAAATGGTCAAGTATGTATCTGTAACACACAGTCCACTTTCCAGTACATAAGGCTAAGTAAAATTGTTAGATTGCACAGATGACCTGATTTGGCAGCTAGTCTTTTCCTCTGAACACACAACCAAAGAATACTCTCAAGGGAGTGCTTACATCAATTCACGCTACATGTTTCAGACATAGCTGGAGTGAGGGAGCTGGTTCAAGCCCTGGCTGCTCCAGCCCAAAAGGGTGTGTACTTTTTAACTATCAGTTTCAGTGCATATTGTAATGTCAAGTCAAGTTCAGTGTATCTCAAAAACTCCCTCCTACAACATCAGTACAACATTGATAGACTTTGCACTGCGCTCGGGGGTAAAGCATAAACTCATTCTTATCCATTGTGAAGACAGGCTGTTGTCATGTGTACACTGTCCCTAAAAATGTACTTAGTTTCACATTCCCCCTGCATGGAAACAAGGGAAATCAGTAGTAGAGCTGACTGTCAAAAAACAAATGTGTTAATATATTCATTCTGATTTCAGCTGCTACTCGTAGAGCCCCTACCACTGCTGCATGTGCCCCCTCAAGCTTCATCCCCGGTGAGCATAAAAAAAATGCATTTGTTAGTGTTGTGGTGTTATTTTGCACATAATTGTGTACTACTTTGGTTCTCCATAGGATACATGTTCACCAATCCATTGCACAGTGACTTCCAGGGCTTACCTCGAGGGTAACAGACAGCTAACTGTACATTGGTGGCAAGATCTATATAGCACAATTTCATAGTGGAATGTATCCGTAATCATGCATATGTGCACAAGCGTGAAGGGGAGGCCATCCTGCATGGTGGATTAATGAAATGTATCTTCTGGCTACTTGTGTCATAATTAACCAACTCTATTTCTTAAAAAAAAGTATCCTTGTTGTTGATGTGGTTGGGGGAGGGTAGCTTATTGATACAACTACTTTTCAGATAGGTCGATCCTCTAAAAGAAAAAAAACAAGCATTATTTTCTTCTTCCAATATGTTTAATAAATATCTCTTCCTTACAGTAACAGCCCAGCCAACACAGGGTGGACCTGACCTTCTAGCTGGTATGTTTGGCTTCTCATCTATGTACATCATTCGCTTACATTTATGTTCCTTCACATTACAACATGACACTATGTTTTACCATGGCTCACTCTATTAAGTCAGTCCTTTCTTACAATGTAAGTTCAAATTATTTCAGTGGCGATCTCAGCTGCAGGTGTTGGTGAAGGATCGGAAGCAGGTAAGAAGAAGAATAGTGCACTTTGTAGTCAGCTCTTGTATCCTGGAATATGTAAACAGCTTGATCCTGTCAAGTCCTTCATCAAACAGAACCTTCCCTGCATGTTGTTTTGTCTGGGTGTTCACCTAAGTAAAGTCAACAGAAGTAAAGTTTAGACATTAGCCTCTCTACTTTATGTCAAGGTGAATATCGATGCTCCATTGACAATGCACTAAACCCCCTTATCTCAAGTTGAATACGAGAGCCCCATAGGCTTAACCAAGAAACTCTGTATCACACCCCACAGTGTGATAACCCTTCCCCGTATCACACTCCCTGGGAAAACATCCAAAACGGTCAAATAACTGATGATAAAATCATTTCTAATGCCAAATAAATCGAATTTTGAACATATCTGACTAAATTAACTTGAGATAAATACAAAGGAGCACTCGAATTGGTCAGCACTGAGGGTTATCACACTTGGCTTCGCCTCGTGTGATAACCCTCAGTGCTGACCAATTCTCGTGCACCTTTGTCTATGTATTGCGCCCCTGCGTTAAATAACCAGCGCCAAATCCGCACGATGACGTCATAGGTCCACCGCACATGTGCAGCATTTTTTAAATGTAAACATTCAAAATGGGGGTGGTCAGGATTTCGCGAAGACGATGGGTAAATAAGAGTTAATTATGGATCATATTGATGAAATATCGATTGATGTTCCAGTCAAACACCTTGACATAAATGTAAAGATGAACTCTGATCAGTTTGAGCTTCCTGTTTCTTCACTCGCGCTTCCTGCCCGCTCGGGAAGCGCTCGTGAAGAAACGGTCAGCTCAAACTGCTCATCGTTCACCTTTACCATTGTATTCTAATAAGAGACTATGAAAAATATCAAGAACTTATTCATGATTTCTTTTCTTTTCCAGCTGTAGCTGCCGAGGCAGACCTCTATCTGCTGGGTGAGTGAAGAATATCTTTATGATGAAGAGGAACTGGCATACCGTAATGTGCCCGGGCGCTTATAAATTTCAACACCTCTTTACCCCCAGCCCTTTTCTGGAGACAGACGCTTATTTGAATACTGTTTTCAGTGCTTAAGATCAATTTCAATACCCCTGTACCCCCAGCGCTTATTCGAGAACGGCGCTTATTTGCTTATTTGAGACCCTGGCACTTAAAAGGGCCACTACCATATGTAGATATCATGTTGAGATATCATGTATCTTTGAATGGGATTATTACTTGAGGCAGAAATGGTTCACCCAATATCAGAAGAAATGGACAAGAGTGTCAAAAATATATGGTAGTGCCACCAGCATACAAAATAAAGACTCACTAATTGCCCTCTTGTGTTTAACCTGTAGGAGAAGCCAGTCAACCAGAAGGATCAGCTATTGGTAAGATGAATTTGGCTGTCCTTGTAGGATAAGGTTGTAGAAATTATCCAAATTTTTCAAGTTGCAGTTTGCCCCCCAGCCCGCATCGAACTCATGAACCTTTGCTTATTTATTTGTTGTTGTTCTTTCTTAAACAGGAGAGCTTTTAACGGCCGGCCAAGAGATAGGTAAGGTGTATGGTTAGCAGGATATAACTTGTTACATCCTGTGTTCCGATTTTTAGCTAATTTTCACATTTTTCAAATGTTTTTGAACAAAATGTTAGACATCATTGATTTCACAGATAATAATTTAGGATCCATATCATGAATGCCCTGGGGGCATCGTCAAGCTTCCTAACATTCTATTTCTATATGAGTGTAGGGATATGCCCCTGGGGCATCAGCCATACCATGGATGACCTAGGGGCATGGTCAAACTTCCTAAACATCTAGTAGGCCTATCACTGTATGCCCTGGGGGCATCGTCCATATTATGGATGCCCTCGGGGCATTGTCCAACCTACTATACATGTGAGACTCCCAACAGTGCATCTTTTATATCTGTAGGTTAGAAATAACGGCAGCATGCAGATTGTCGTCTATAGAAGTATAGGCTATGCCCCAGGGGCATTTGTGGAGTGTGTGATTCCCCCAGGGCATGCCTCACTAGATTGTAGTCTATAGAAGTATAGGCTATGCCCCAGGGGCATTTGTGACGTGGGCAATACCCTCGGGGCATGCCTCACTAAATTGTAATCTATAGAAGTATAGGCTATGCCCCAGGGGCATTTGCGGTTTGGGTGATTCCCCAGGGGCATTTGTAACGTGGGTGATGCCCTTGGGGCATGCCTCACTAAATTGTAATCTATAGAGGTATAGGCTATGCCAGACATTTCACTGTATAAGTATTGAAGTCTTAAACATCTGCTTGAAGCTGACAGTCTCTCCCATGCTGGGAGAGTGATGTGCGGAACTTACACGTCAGGCCGCACCTGCTGCAACTACTTCAGAATCCATACGCGCGGCAGACGCGATGCCCTGGGGGCATAGTCCGGGTCGAGAAGTTGCGTCCTGCAGAACGCAGTACTATAGGCCTAATCATTGTCCCCAGCCAATGCCCCTGAGGGCACTTGATCTATAGACTGGTTGGGTAATGTATGCGGGCCCTCAGGGCATCAGCAGTAATGTCACAGGGTTCTCCACACATAGGAAGCACATAGGCGGGCCGCCCGTGTGCTTTTGCCTGCCACCCATCTGCTCCAGCTAGAAATGGGCCTTCCGTGTGCTTCTACCTCTCTGTGAGCTCTCTATGGTTTTTTGAATTTTGTAAATCGGCCTACTAGAACAGAAGTCAGCCAAATTTGAAAGCATAGACCTTACAAATGTCTAAGTTCACTTGTCTTTCTTACTTTCGCCCACATAGTTTCATCTATTTTTGGTTCAAAAAAACCCTAAACTTCTTAGCTCATATAACCTTAGAATCTCAAACCAGAATACCTTAAAAAACTTTTGCATCTAAATTTCCAAGCTAAACCCCCTAGATCTTTTCTTATGGCAGCACCTGAATTGCGCAACTTGTATGAGAGCATGTCTGGCAAGAAATGACCTGTGTGCTTTTTCCTCCTGTGGAGAACCCTGTATAATGTTATCCATGCCCCCGGGGCATGTTCATTTCTTGTTCTATGTCAGCTGCAACTGGGGGTACAGTTACTATTGAAATGGCTGCACTCAGGAAATCACCAGTGTCATTAATGCCCTCAGGGCATGTTGCTTTGCTGATTGTTACAGGTGTCTATTCTCACCTGGTATGCCCTTAAGCCATCTAGGCCCCCGGGGCCTAGGTGGCCTCAATCTGTAGAAGTTTAGTACATACCCTGGGGGCCTATGCCCTAGTTGAGTCAATCATGTTACAGGGCATGCCGCACGGTAGTCCCGAAAATAGACACATCACCACGCGGGCAGCGCTGCATGCCCTCAGGGCATAGTCTGATGTAACAAGTTGCATCCTGCGTATGGTTAAGCTTACTAGAGAGCCAGTTGTGTTTTGTGTGGTCTGATTGAATCCTTCTGCTCCAATTGTTCTTTCTGCCATATTCCCAGACTTGCTTATACCCTATTGAGCTAAGAATTTGTGAATTTCAATATGCGTTTCACACTCAAGAATTTTGGCCCTCTTCTCTGTTTTCAGATCTAGAAGCAGGATTCACTTATGAAGGTGATCCCCTTTATGATCTTCGTGTTCTTATGATTTAAATAATCCATGACCTTGAGTTATTTTATTGTTCTAATGTTAGAGATCTGGAAAGCCTTCAAAAATGACTTGACTTTTTTATGGAAATGTTCATTTCCGATGATATCCATAATTGGGTAAGGGGAAAAAAAAAAATAAACGACTTGAATTCTCGTCATGCAGGGGAAGTTGTAAATGTCCAAAGCTCAGGTAGGAGCCTATGATTCAAGATTTTTATTTCATGGTTGCTTTTGGATATTTCTTGATTGCTGCTTATAATGTAATTTGTTACCAGGCTTTGAAAGGTTATGTTTTGTTACCAGGCTTTGAAAGGTTATGTAATAAAGAGTTTTCCCCCCAAATTTGATATATATTTTGATTGTATTATCTGTTCAGAAAACGTGAACAGCCGCATGAAGAAAATATAGGGCAGCAATGTGCATTGCTCATAACTCGTAAAGGAAATAAAATTTAAATTTTTTGGCAGATGTTATGTACCATAAATTCTTTGATTTGAGGTTCATATCATATTTGAATCAAATCAAAATTGTAGTTTATTGCAAGGTCAGTAATGCAGGTAATCAGAGAATTTAAGGTAATTGCAGTTAGTGAGGCTCTCTGCTGTCCCAACGCTCTGGCCCCTTTATACTTGATAGACTTTTCCATTACTTTGTTTCTCCAGTATTAAAAAAAATAGCCTTGAGCAAGTCTCGCTTGTGGTCTGACATCAGCACTCCCATTCACAGACAGGAACCAACTCCAAGCAGGTGTTAATTAGTGTTATAGTCCTATACTTTCACAAGACATCTGCTTGGAGGACCAGATGCTACTCACCCAGTTTATTCGCACCACCAAGCCACTATTAGCCTAACTCCCACCAAAACTGCTCTATTTGCACCACATTGCACCACATTGCCAAAAAAGGTGGGAAAGTTGATACATGGATCAACATCATATACCTTTACCATTGGAGGCAAAAAGTGTCTTATGGCTGCCAACCAACTGACAATTACTCAAAATTTACATTAGTTGCTACTGAAATACCTTTGCCTGCAAGACCCCTACATCTCCTCCTTTAATGACACTACAAATTCAATAAGTAAATCTGCTTCTTATATATAAAATTTCCTTTTCTTTTTTTAAATGTATTCGCACCACCAAAATGACTGAAAATGAGAGGACCCTAGAAGTCTCCTATAACTCTTTTCGAGTTAAAAACAGAAATGACAATGACAAAACCTCATTGAACTCTGTCTATATCTGTTCCAGGTCCTTCAGAGCGTAAGAGAAAGAGAGGGTCCTCTACTATGAGTGAGGTTTGTGCAGAGAAGAATAGATTGTTAACCCCAAAAGAAATCATGTTCCCTGTAGCCTTAATCTGCTTTAAAGAATCACGCATGTCACCATCATGACCCATGGCTGAGTCACAATGACTCAGGGATGTCTAAATTGACTGTAAACTTGGCCAACCACCCACCCTTCCTAATTTCATTGAATGAAACAAGCCTAACGGTGTGCATCGGCAGTACTAACACCTGAATCCTTGGGGGATAGGGCCAAAGACTAAAGCGTGCCAAAATTCTGCCATGTTGACAATCCTTACAATGATCAATATCCTAAGTAGGGAGATACTCTAAAGCTGGATGCGCCTTTCAGGAAGAAGATGAGAATTATGACATGTTCTCAGTTCTCGCAGTTCCGAGTTTGTTTCAGTTAAAAAAATGGTTATTTTAATGAAGCGTATGGTACAATTACATTATAGTTTCTTTATCTCCCCTCCTATAAGCTGCACCCATTATGTAAGCAAAGCCTCTTTTGGATTTTGAACTATACCAGGACCTGATTGGCAGCCGTAACGCAATGGGAGAGTAGGTATGCCGCACAGTCGGCCTTTCCTTCCTCAGATTTTGAAAATGCAAGGACAATAGTCTAAGGAAGCAAATTATCCAAGGATTCAAGCCCAAAAATAAAAGAAAATATAGAGGTGTCACGGTACAAATTCACCCCCATAATGTTGTAGTCAAATATAGTTCCTATGAAAAATAGCACTATCCTGCCTATAATCAGTGGTGGCAAGCAATAATATCGCCATAGAATCATAACTGGGTTCCAAATTGTTTCTAAAGGCTTACATAATAAAAGAAATGGTAATACGGTAGCTGACTGGTCTTTAAAAAAAAAGGGTGATAGAGGCCTGTACACTCAATAAAAGTCAGTAATTTGGCCCTCTGAAGAAAAGCTATTGTCTACCTCTGCCACAGTTCTTCAGATACAGATAAGCATTTAAGTTTACTGTGTTTTTTTTTTGTTTTTTTCAGCGCCAGGATGCTGCACTCACCAACCTTCAGTCGATTGATGCAAAACTTGATAGGCTTGGCGATAGTATGAGTGTCATAGCTGATCAACTCAAGGCTTTAGTCTGTATTCAGAAAAGGCGCCAAGAAATGGCCGAAACAGCATATACCTACTCATTTTAATTTGCCCTTCTTAAGGTGGAGGTTGTATCATACGTGATATTGATATTTATTACCATGCTGTGACTGTTAAATGTATTCCCTATTTATTACAATTCCTATTATTGATAAAATTCAGATGATTGTGTGCTTTTATTACAATTCCTGTTGCACATCAATAGACCTAAGTACAAGAAGAAGGACATGGGATACATGTGTGGGTAATACCGTAAAACCCCATGTATAAGCCACGGATTATAGACCGTTTCAGGCTCCTAGTGTGGCTTCTAGGTTTTCTCTAAACTCAGGGTGCAGCTTATACGTGCATGTGGCTTATAAGTGGGGTTTTACGGTAGTTATAATATTTATTAACATATAGAAAAAAATGAATGCATGCCTCACTTTTCAGAACTTTTGTTCTACATTTACTGAGCACAATAAATGTGGTCCCTGTTAACTTGTCTTCTGCCTTGATTTTGAAAGAACTATGCGTATCCTTGTATGTATGCCCTAAATTATGCAATTGGAAACAACAATGCTGCCATGCATTATTGGGTTATGAACGCACGGCTACCCAATAAGTGCACAGCAGATCTATTACAGGAGCTGTGCATCTATTGTACTGGCGTGCATATGTAACTCAATATACACATGGCAAGAAAAAAAAGAACTGCGTCACTCTCGAATCACATATCTCATTACTATATAGGCAAAGGTTCACAAGTGTGGGAACGTATGAGTGGTATCGCATGCGCCAATCAGGGGCCGTATCACACGACACCCGCACTACTACTGTGATGCGATACCACTTCCAGATTCCACACGAGTGCTCCTTTGTGTTTATCTCATGGTTTGGGAGGGTTACACAATCTAATTCCTTCATCTAAGCACGATTACATCATCTGAAACAGTTTGTTTACAACACCATTTTGAATCTGTGACATCATCAAGATAAGAGTGTGTAATACACACCCTTCGTATTACACCCCAGGTGTAATACGGCACTGTAATGCTTTTTCTATCGCATCCGAGTAGATATTTTCATGCTTTCATATTTTCGCGCAGATACAGGTTTGGTGGTAGAGTTAGTTTTGTTTCAAATTTTCGTACACATCTTATTTTCGCGCATGAAAATATGTACTGCGCGAAAATTAATGCGTTTACAGTGCTTGGTCCAATGAATAGATGCACGGCAGCTGTGTTATAAACATAGAATATGGAATGACACAAATGCGGAGTGAATGATACCTTGCTCTGTTGCTCTGATATTATGTAATCATTTTTTGCCTAAACATTTCATCAAAATACACCTTACTGAAAGAGTCCTCAAATCATTTCCTAGTCCTAGCATAGGACATGTCAGATAGAAAGAGCTTTACCGGAAAGAAACTGCAATTTTATCTCTCTGACTGGAGGCACCAACCGCATGCTCTATGCGTCCCTGGCGTATTTCTTCCTGGGAGAGAAACAGGGACTGTGATGAGTCATACTAGGTGGAATATCACTCTTATGCCAAAGTCATTAAATTGAAATTGTAGTTGGCACTATAATACACAAAAATTGAATTGATTCCTCTGTAGCCACACCTGAAAGTCATATGTGATATTAATTGAGTAGATTTTCCTGATTCTGAAATCCTAGATGGCCCTCTGTGATTTTTTTTTTTGTATTTGCCCCCGTCCCCCTCCTAAATCCTTCCATCAAGAGACTCTGGTTTGATTCAACTATAGATATCTTGATACTTCGAAAACTCACTTCTTGTTGCATTGCCCTTTGCACCAGGTCACTCCTTATGGTAATGCCCCTCCGTCTGCAAATGTTGTGCAAAACTGCACAAGCCCCTACAACTGCACTTGACTTCTCTGGAGTGAAAGGTAGTCGGCCGCATTCCTTGTAGTTGAGGCACCTGAAGAGAAAAATCATGCAGGTACACACTGAGTATATTAGCAAAGGTTCCAATACTTATGTCATGGCTGATACGAACGTCACTATAGATTAGTACTAGAACCGCCGTATTCAACGGGGGGCATTGAATACAATGTGGCTGTATTCAATGGGTGTCCGCCATCTTGGATTTTCAACAGATCTGAGTAGTTTTTCTTTATTTAAAAGCAAAATAACCCCCTAGGCCATGACATAAATGCAAATGTCCACTCCAGTGAATAATTTTGCATCGCATTCACCTTGGTGAGGCCTGTCCGCATTCAACTCTGCCTATAAGGCATCGTTGAATACGGACAGCCTCACCTCGGTGAATACGATGCAAAATTATTCACTTGTCGTGGACATTTGCTTATATGTCTGTGCAACTAACTGAAATACCTTGCCCTTCTATGCAGGCATTGAACCGTAGACTGTAGAAGTGAACCGTTCATATAGGAACAAAATAAGGGTGATAATTTGACATTCAGCACCAAGATGCTGACGACAGCGAACTAAAGGGTCATAATGGAGAACATGCCCATACCAAAGTGCGCGGTTTACATTAGTGTCGCCACCTCATGGATAGTTAACAAACCCTGTTGGTTTGCTTGTATAGAAACCAGAAGCCAAATTTTTAAAAAATAAAATACAAATTTGGCTTGTAGGAATGGACCAAGGTTCAGCTTACATGAGGTTATTTTACATTATAAAACAGTTCTAAATTACCAGAAGCCTTAGCCATGTCACACAGCTACTCCTAAAGTTAGGGGGTGTAGCTTGTACGAGGTTATGGCATATACAAGAGAATTTATGGTAACCTTCTTAAGGTCTTGAGAGTAAAGGGTTGACACCTACCTAAACCTTGCTTTAAGGATGCCTATACAGCACTCTACCCTTACACGAGTACCCTTGTGCCGTGAGTTGTAGCTTTCTTGTGCAGGAGTTGGGGTAAGGTAGGGTGTCATTAACCACTTCTTGCACCCGTACCCAGAATCACCTAGAAGCCAGGACTGGTGGGAAAAGAGAAAAGTGTTGTATTTATTGCATGATTTCAGAAAATTTTGAAAAGGTCAATCTTTCCACTTAACTTTTACGGAAGTGTTTTTAACAGGCATTTTAGTTTATATGCTGATAGGTCTACACGAGGAAAACAGTACAACGATGATCAACATACCTTGTGCTTGAAGAATTACTCATGACTCATGAAGGTTGTAAAGTAATTGATCCCACACATATTACATATTACATACCTGTCCATATGCACCAGTCGATAGGAGGCGGCCGACTAGACTGTCATTCAGGACATAGCTGTCATGTGATCTTCCACACTTCGTTGCATCAATGTCAGTTATCACCATGTTAGCATCACAGACAATCTTGAAAAAAATGGGATGACATTATTCCGGCAGTGTAACAGCCTTATGCATCAATGATTTAGGCTTTGAACCATGTAATGAACACATCCTGAAAGTATTCTACAGTTATTCAAGACTTTCTGTTCAGATTAGTTTCAACCTGACAGACTTTAGCTTACAGGTCTTTTAATAAAATTGTATGAGGTAGTAAACTGCAGTGTCCATATCACAGCATTATAAGGGAGAGGCTATATGGACTATGAGGCTTCCAGGATGGTTACCATGAGACAAAATTATGGATGCCAGTCTCTCTTTGAAAAAGCCAAATTTTAGGTCATGTACATACCTGCACATTGAGGCTGTGGAAGCTTTTACGATTGACAAAGGCAATGTCAGCTCCAGGAGGCTTTTTAATCGCTATATGGGTCCCATCTATTAGACCAATGATTCCTGGAAAGTGTCGTGGACTGTACAGTTCTGCTTTGGTCTGAACTACTTCTTCACTGCAATGGAGAGAAAAAGGGATTCAAGGAATTACTTTAAAAATGTGCTAGGGCATCTACCCACCCTCACTTTTCAACCACCCTCAGTCTCACCCTGACCTCATCCCTATTCCCACCATCATACCACCCTCAGTCTCACCCTGACCTCACCCCCATTCTCACCACCCTCAGTCTAACCCTGCCCTCACCCCCATTCTCACTTTTCAACCACCCTCAGTCTCACCCTGACCTCACCCCCAGTCTCACCCTGATCTCACCCTGCCCTCACCCCCAGTCTCACTGTTCAACCACCCTCAGTCTCACCCTGACCTCATCCCTATTCCCACCATCCTACCATCCTCAGTCTCACCCTGACCTCACCCCCAGTCTCACTATTCAACCACCCTCAGTCTCACCCTGACCTCATCCCTATTCCCACCATCCTACCATCCTCAGTCTCACCCTGACCTCACCCCCAGTCTCACTGTTCAACCACCCTCGGTCTCACCCTGACCTCATCCCTATTCCCACCATCCTACCATCCTCAGTCTCACCCTGACTTCACCCCCAGTCTCACTAATCAACCACCCTCAGTCTCACCCTAACCTCATCCCTATTCCCACCATCCTACCACCCTCAGTCTCACCCTCACCTCACCCCCATTCTCACTTTTCAACCACCCTCAGTCTAACCCTGCCCTCACCCCCATTCTCACTTTTCAACCACCCTCAGTCTCACCCTGACCTCACCCCCAGTCTCACCCTGATCTCACCCTGCCCTCACCCCCAGTCTCACTGTTCAACCACCCTCAGTCTCACCATGACCTCACCCCCATTCTCACTGTTCAACCACCCTCAGTCTCACCCTGACCTCACCCCCAGTCTCACTGTTCAACCACCCTCAGTCTCACCCTGACCTCATCCCTATTCCCACCATCATACCACCCTCAGTCTCACCCTGACCTCACCCCCATTCTCACCACCCTCAGTCTAACCCTGCCCTCACCCCCATTCTCACTTTCCAACCACCCTCAGTCTCACCCTGACCTCACCCCCAGTCTCACCCTGATCTCACCCTGCCCTCACCCCCATTCTCACTTTTCAACCACCCTCAGTCTCACTGTTCAACCACCCTCGGTCTCACCCTGACCTCATCCCTATTCCCACCATCCTACCATCCTCAGTCTCACCCTGACTTCACCCCCAGTCTCACTAATCAACCACCCTCAGTCTCACCCTGACCTCATCCCTATTCCCACCATCCTACCACCCTCAGTCTCACCCTGACCTCACCCCCATTCTCACTTTTCAACCACCCTCAGTCTAACCCTGCCCTCACCCCCATTCTCACTTTTCAACCACCCTCAGTCTCACCCTGACCTCACCCCCAGTCTCACTGTTCAACCACCCTCAGTCTCACCCTGACCTCATCCCTATTCCCACCATCCTACCATCCTCAGCCTCACCCTGACCTCACCCCCAGTCTCACTATTCAACCACCCTCAGTCTCACCCTGACCTCACCCCCAGTCTCACTAATCAACCACCCTCAGTCTCACCCTGACCTCACCCCTATTTCTACCATCCTATCACCCTCAGTTTCACACTGACTTCACCCCAGTCTCACTGTTCAACCACCCTCAGTCTCACCATGACCTCACCCCCATTCTCACTTTTCAACCACCCTCAGTCTCACCCTGACCTCACCCCCAGTCTCACTAATCAACCACCCTCAGTCTCACCCTGACCTCACCCCCAGTCTCACTATTCAACCACCCTCAGTCTCACCCTGCCCTTACCCCTATTCTCACCATCCTACCACGCTCAAGTCTCACACTGACCTCACCCCCAGTCTCACTGTTCAACCACCCTCAGTCTCACCCTGACCTCACCCCTATTTCCACCATCCTACCCCCCTCAGTCTAAACTCAAATATGCTTGTTATAAGCAAGTCCTTGTTATATCCATGCTCTTATTAGCCAAGATTTACACTATGTTTGCCAGTAGGTGCACCCCCTTCTGCTCTGCTCCCTAGAATTTTGTAACAAATGATATAGGGTGTCCTTTAAATTGGTTCTAGAAATGCACCAAATGCCCTCTGGAATTAAAAGTTTTCCTGGGGGCCATGCCCCCAGATCCCCCTAGCATCTTGCTTGTCTTTGCTCAAGAAGTCACTGGGTCCCCCAGAACAGAAATTATTCTGTCCAGTGCCCATAGACTTATCATTACGTGAACAAAGCTAAATGCTCAAGAAGTCACTGGGCAGAGGAGAGATATCTTCAATGGGAACCAGCATGAACAGCTGAATTGATGTTAATAAAGTTATGAAATATCAGAAATCCACAACCCCCTGCAACCCCCCCCCCTGCCTATCCCCCACCCACAAATTAGTCTGTGCGTCAATATATGTGATACTGTGTCATGACCCATGTGTCAGTGTGTGTGATAATGTGTGATGACACATGATGTCATTATGTGTCATTGTTGGTGAAGGTTCACACATGTTGACTCAACTTCACAAATTGGGTTGGGATGTTAATGCATGCGTCACATCTTGTCGTGGTCTGTGATCACCTACGCGTCAAGTCCTAAGAGCGCATGGGGTGAGACGGGCGCAGCATGACAAAAGTTGACACAGATTTGCTGGGTATGTATTATATACATTATATTTTTGAACCCGAGTAATCTTTTGAGCATAACTTCGGTTCTAATAGGAATTTTTAAGAAATTCTTTCAAATCTAGAAAGCCTAAGTTCTAGCCATGCAGGGGACAAATAATTGTATCGATATAATGGTTTTATCGACGCGATAATCGCGATTTTGTAAATGATGATGTATCGATTTGGTAGGTATCGATGACACTCCTAGGGGCACCAAGAGCTTTATTTTGATATGTTACACTCCCCCTAACTCAAAAAATAACATAGGGGGATTCAAGGGGGTGTGGGGGGCCCTAGCTACACATAGCTTTTTGAATTTTGAAAATCCATTCAGTAGAACCAAAGTTATGATTTTTTTACTTTTTTTTGACAATATTCTTAAACTCTAGGTGCGCCTTATACGCAAGATGCGCCTTATAAGTGAGAGATTATGGTATTCTATAATAATATCTAAAGAATCCCTGTGAATATAAGCTCTAAATAGCCCCACTGGGTTAGCTTACAAAATATATAGGCAAATGTTCACGAGGGGGGAAAATTTTTGAGGGTTATCTCACGCACAGTTCAGCTGCCGTATCGCACGACGCCCGTAGTGCAATGCGGCAGCTGAACTGCAAGTGAGATAACCCTCAAAAATTCTCCCCATGAGTGTTCATTTGCATTTATTTCATGTTATTTTGATCTAAAACTGCTGAATTATAATAGAATCTACCAGAATGACTCACCGTGCGCATTGTTTACATCGCCATCTTGGAGCTATGACGTCACTAAATGGTCACGTGACCTCGCCGTGTGATATTTTCGTGGGTTATCTTACGGGGGGTGTGAGATACGGAGCTGCAATGGTAAGGCTATGGGCTATGGGCTGTCAGTATCTCGGGCATACCAACATGAAATAAAATGATGTTGCAACTACTAGCTTTTCCAATTACAAACACATTATGCAACAGCCTGCATGCATTAGTGATGCAGCAACTGATGCATTTGGTCAACTGTGATGTCACAGAAGACATCAAAGAAGGTCCCTGCATTTCCTTTTGGTAACAGACAATTATGATCATAAGGGAGTGATCCTTTTTTAACAACAGGGGGGGGGGGGGGGCTGGTGAGTTTGAGGGGTGGTCAGAATTTTTTCAACCCCTTAACCAGGAGGGGTCAGAATCTTTTCAAAACCTCTGATGGGGGGGGGGTCAAAATAATTTCATCTTTTTTCAGTGGAAAACCCCGCGCGTTACTATAGGTTACAAGGGGACGTTCGCACATGATTTTGTTCCATTATGGGGGGTCGAAAAAATTTTACCCCCTGGAGAGGGGGGGGGGTTGAAATCTTTTTCGCACATCCGCGCGCAAACCCACCAGGCTCCCCCTGTTGTTAAGATATGATCACTCCCTAAGTAAACCTAAATCTTTTTTTTCAATGTTAAGTCTACCAAAAGAACTCATCATGAAAGTAGGGTGGTCTTTTCCTTTAACCTATTTCAAGTATAAACTTACTACGTTGTAGGAAATTTTATATGCTGCTCATTGAGACTCGCG
>CASGGQ010000048.1:5000-15000 GCA_949317995.1 Acholoe squamosa
ACGGTCGCAGGTCGACGAAACCCGGCACGGAGGAACCCCTATGGGTGGAGACAAAGCACGCCGAATTTCGTCGCCCGACTCCCGCCGGTTCCGGAGATGTGGATGGTTTTCGTAACGGGACTGTCCAACTCCGCGTTTCCACAACGGGACTGTCCAACTAGGTAGGTCTGAGCAGGTTTTTCGTGAATATCTCGGGATCCGTCGGTCGGAACGGGACGATTCTTGAAGCGTAGCGAAGGGAATGGCGGGGCGCTCAAATTATTCCCGCGGAGGTTTGGCGTCGGACCAGCGGTTTCCGAGGTGCGGAGGATCGAAGGTTCCCGTAGCGGGACTGTCCAACTACGCAACCCGGAGACGTAACGGTCGCAGGTCGACGTAACCCGGCTGGAAGGAACCCCTATGGGTGGAGACAAAGCACGCCGAATTTCGTCGCCCGACTCCCGCCGGTTCCGGAGATGTGGATGGTTTTCCGTAGCGGGACTGTCCAACTAAGCATTTTGGCTAAATTTGGCAGAGTCCCACAGCGGGACTGTCCAACTACGCACAAAAAATGAAACGGTCGCAGGTCGACGAAACCCGGCACGGAGGAACCCCTATGGGTGGAGACAAAGCACGCCGAATTTCGTCGCCCGACTCCCGCCGGTTCCGGAGATGTGGATGGTTTTCGTAACGGGACTGTCCAACTCCGCGTTTCCACAACGGGACTGTCCAACTAGGTAGGTCTGAGCAGGTTTTTCGTGAATATCTCGGGATCCGTCGGTCGGAACGGGACGATTCTTGAAGCGTAGCGAAGGGAATGGCGGGGCGCTCAAATTATTCCCGCGGAGGTTTGGCGTCGGACCAGCGGTTTCCGAGGGGCGGAGGATCGAAGGTTCCCGTAGCGGGACTGTCCAACTACGCAACCCGGAGACGTAACGGTCGCAGGTCGACGAAACCCGGCAGGAAGGAACCCCTATGGGTGGAGACAAAGCACGCCGAATTTCGTCGCCCGACTCCCGCCGGTTCCGGAGATGTGGATGGTTTTCCGTAGCGGGACTGTCCAACTAAGCATTTTGGCTAAATTTGGCAGAGTCCCACAGCGGGACTGTCCAACTACGCACAAAAAATGAAACGGTCGCAGGTCGACGAAACCCGGCACGGAGGAACCCCTATGGGTGGAGACAAAGCACGCCGAATTTCGTCGCCCGACTCCCGCCGGTTCCGGAGATGTGGATGGTTTTCGTAACGGGACTGTCCAACTCCGCGTTTCCACAACGGGACTGTCCAACTAGGTAGGTCTGAGCAGGTTTTTCGTGAATATCTCGGGATCCGTCGGTCGGAACGGGACGATTCTTGAAGCGTAGCGAAGGGAATGGCGGGGCGCTCAATTTATTCCCGCGGAGGTTTGGCGTCGGACCAGCGGTTTCCGAGGTGCGGAGGATCGAAGGTTCCCGTAACGGGACTGTCCAACTACGCAACCCGGAGACGTAACGGTCGCAGGTCGACGAAACCCGGCAGGAAGGAACCCCTATGGGTGGAGACAAAGCACGCCGAATTTCGTCGCCCGACTCCCGCCGGTTCCGGAGATGTGGATGGTTTTCCGTAGCGGGACTGTCCAACTAAGTATTGTGGCTAAATTTGGCAGAGTCCCACAGCGGGACTGTCCAACTACGCACAAAAAATGAAACGGTCGCAGGTCGACGAAACCCGGCACGGAGGAACCCCTATGGGTGGAGACAAAGCACGCCGAATTTCGTCGCCCGACTCCCGCCGGTTCCGGAGATGTGGATGGTTTTCGTAACGGGACTGTCCAACTCCGCGTTTCCACAACGGGACTGTCCAACTAGGTAAGTCTGAGCATGTTTTTCGTGAATATCTCGGGATCCGTCGGTCGGAACGGGACGATTCTTGAAGCGTAGCGAAGGGAATGGCGGCGCGCTCAAATTATTCCCGCGGAGGTTTGGCGTCGGACCAGCGGTTTCCGAGGTGCGGAGGATCGAAGGTTCCCGTAACGGGACTGTCCAACTACGCAACCCGAAGACGTAACGCTCGGATCGGGTCCAAATCCGGCGTGTGGCGTCTCCCCGGGCCAAAAGGGAAACGTGCTAAATTTGGTGAAGATCGGCCAAGCGGTTTCCGAGATACGGACGAACGAAGTTCCAGATTGAAAAATTTTCTAAGTCCACAGCGGGACTGTCCAACTCCGCGCTGTGAGGCACCTCACAATGTCACCTAAAAATTAAAGTGGTCCGATCGCGACGAAATTCGGCGTGCCGTAGGTTCATATAGAGAAACCGATCCACGTAAAATTTCGGACCCCTGCGACCGACGGTTTCCGTGCGGCGGCGATTCAAAGTCCGTGAGGCGCCTCACAATGTCTCCACCCCTGTACCATCTATGAGGGGGGACTGTGAGAGGACATTCATAGCGGCACTCAAAACAGTGTTTTCAGGGTCCGTTACCGGTCCGTTTTCGCGATTCCTGCGGCGCCTACCATGGGTCTCCCTGTGGTCGGTTGGTCCGGGAAAAGTGGTCCGGAGCGGTCCCTCGCGCGTAGCGCGCCCGCGAGACGCGCGCGAGCGACGGGGCTGTTTTCGCGAAAAGTGACCGTAGCGGCGACGCAGCTTGGTCGTACTGCTGGGGAGGCAAAGCGACGCGTCGACAGAGTCCCCCCGCCGCCGCTGCCGCCGCCGCCGCCGCCGTCGCCGCCGCCGCCGTCGCCGCCGCCGCCGCCGGGGTTGGGGCTGCGCGAGCGACGGGGCTGTTTTCGCGAAAAGTGACCGTAGCGGCGACGCAGTTTGGGGAGGCAAAGCGACGCGTCGACAGAGTCCCGCCGCCGCCGCCGCCGGGGTTGGGGCTGCGCGAGCGACGGGGCTGTTTTCGCGAAAAGTGACCGTAGCGGCGACGCAGCTTGGGGAGGCAAAGCGACGCGTCGACGGAGTCCCGCCGCCGCCGCCGCCAGAGTCCCGCCGCCGCCGCCGCCGCCGCCGCCGGGGTTGGGGCTGCGCGAGCGACGGGGCTGTTTTCGCGAAAAGTGACCGTAGCGGCGATGCAGTTTGGGGAGGCAAAGCGACGCGTCGACGGAGTCCCGCCGCCGCCGCCGCCGCCGCCGCCGCCGCCGCCGCCGCCGCCGCCGCCGCCGCTCGCTGCCGCCGGGGTTGGGGCTGCGCGAGCGACGGGGCTGTTTTCGCGAAAAGCGACCGTAGCGGCGACGCAGTTTGGGGAGGCAAAGCGACGCGTCGACAGAGTCCCGCCGTCGTCGCCGTCGCCGCCGTCGCTGCCGCCGGGGTTGGGGCTGCGCGAGCGACGGGGCTGTTTTCGCGAAAAGCGACCGTAGCGGCGGCGCAGCTTGGCCGTCGCCGCTCCCGGGACTTTAACTGCGCGTCGTCGGTCGATGCGACGACGACCGCATGGGTCTGAAAACGCGCGTCGCCGCTACGAAAACCGCGCAGTTTCGTCGCCGGAACGTGGCTGAGGACCCCTCCAGGGGTCCCGGGGAGAGGCGGGGTGTCCGTGAGGCGCCTCACAATGTCACCACCCCTGTACCATATGTGAGGAGAGCAGGGTTGCGAGCCTCAGAGCGAAACGGCCTAGCCTTAGTAACTCTGACGGGGGCGCAACTCAACGCAAGTCTCTCTCTCCGTGTAATGGCAACTGAGCGCCCGCCCGGCCGCGAAGTCCCGGCTTCCGGCAAGCGCGCCACACCTGGAAACGGTACCGCAGTCCCGAGACCCTTGTCGGACGTGTCCAGCCTTACGGTAAGACGCCTCGACGGTCCTGAACGTCTGCCCTCGCAACGAGGACGCAGGCAGCGAACGCACGACGGGGACCGCTCCTACCCTACGGCCCGGTAACACGGGGCGTCGGCGAAGAGTCTGGTCCGCCAACCTGTAAAACTCGCCGCAGCCCGTTCCGAAAGGATCGGGGGAACGCGAAAAAAAACCTTTGTCAGAGAGCATGCGGCGGGAAACCACCGAATCGTTGTCGTCGTCGTCGTCCGCGCTCGCTTCGGCGGCGCGTTGTCGTCGTCGTCGTTTTCGACCGGTGTCTCTCCCCCGCGCCTTTCTCGACGAAAGCTATCTGGTTGATCCTGCCAGTAGTCATATGCTTGTCTCAAAGATTAAGCCATGCATGTGTAAGTACAGACTGTACAACGGTGAAACTGCGAATGGCTCATTAGATCAGTTATGGTTCCTTAGATCGTACAATCCTACTTGGATAACTGTGGCAATTCTAGAGCTAATACATGCTGACAATGTCCGACCTTCACGGGAGGACTGCTTTTATTAGATCAAAACCAATCGGGTGCAGTCGTTCGCGGCGGCCCGTCGTTTTGGTGACTCTGGATAACTTTGTGCCGATCGCATGGCCTTCGAGCCGGCGACGAGTCTTTCAAATGTCTGACCTATCAAATGTCGATGGTAAGTGACCTGCTTACCATGTTCGTAACGGGTAACGGGGAATCAGGGTTCGATTCCGGAGAGGGAGCATGAGAAACGGCTACCACATCCAAGGAAGGCAGCAGGCGCGCAAATTACCCACTCCCGACACGGGGAGGTAGTGACGAAAAATAACAATACGGGACTCTTTCGAGGCCCCGTAATTGGAATGAGTACACTTTAAATCCTTTAACGAGGATCTATTGGAGGGCAAGTCTGGTGCCAGCAGCCGCGGTAATTCCAGCTCCAATAGCGTATATTAAAGTTGTTGCAGTTAAAAAGCTCGTAGTTGGATCTCGGATCCGGGCGAATGGTCCGCCTCGCGGCGGTTTACTGTTCGATGGCGTCGGTTGGGCGGCCTCTTCGGGGGTTCGTTTCGGTCGGCGTCGTTCCCGGTCTCTCACCCTCTGGACGCTCGTCGGTGCTCTTGACTGCAGTGCCGGCGGTGGCCAGGACGTTTACTTTGAAAAAATTAGAGTGTTCCAAGCAGGCGCGTTCCGCCCGAATAATGGTGCATGGAATAATGGAATAGGACCTCGGTTCTATTTTGTTGGTTTTCGGAACTAGAGGTAATGATTAAGAGGGACAGACGGGGGCATTCGTATTGCGGTGTTAGAGGTGAAATTCTTGGATCGCCGCAAGACGAACTACTGCGAAAGCATTTGCCAAGAATGTTTTCATTAATCAAGAACGAAAGTCAGAGGTTCGAAGACGATCAGATACCGTCCTAGTTCTGACCATAAACGATGCCAACTAGCGATTCGCCGGAGTTGTTTCCATGACCCGGCAGGCAGCTTCCGGGAAACCAAAGTCTTTGGGTTCCGGGGGAAGTATGGTTGCAAAGCTGAAACTTAAAGGAATTGACGGAAGGGCACCACCAGGAGTGGAGCCTGCGGCTTAATTTGACTCAACACGGGAATGTTCATACGCACCCCAGGGCGTGTCCGTCAAAACGGGTCCGGCGGCAAAAAATTTTTTTTTTAAAAATAAGCCCTCGAAAAGAGCTTTCCAGGCCGGGGCGGAACTCCCCGGTCCGGGCGCCGGTTGCCGAGTTCTCTGCGTTCAAAGGTCCGTTTCCAGGTCCTCTGGCCGCCGCTCGAGCAGCCGCAAGGGGGCCCCCCCCCCCCTATCTCGGCTACCGTTGGGAATTTTTTCGCCAAACTTCTCACGTGGAAAAAGGGTCATAAGAGCTCCGTGCACCTACTTTTTTGAAGGGCGTGCTATCGATATCTTGGGAGTTCTACCTCGCGGAAGGCGGGGTAGTACTGCATTAGTAGATTTCAGCCAGCGTTCTCGGGCCGCCGGCCCTGCTGGCAGGGTAACCGGGTGGAGCACGGGCATAAAACTCGGTGGGCATGTAGCTTAGACCCTTCCCGAAAAAATGAGACCGGTTCTACCTCGATCGGTCGAGCGGTGCTCGCGTGCTGGGCCGTGCACCGTGGGCGACCCTGGAAAAAGCCTGACTATTTTGGGTGTTGAGAAGGCCCATCGTGGCGTTATGGGCTCCACTGTCCTTAATTCTACACATATCATCTTCTATCTTGGTAGGCATCTTCTTATAGGTGTATGGAAGGTGTCCAAAAAAAAAAAATTTGGTTCTACCCTCTTTTCGGCGGAAACCGGGAGGGGGAGGAGAGGTCAGTACGCGGAGCTGGCGACTCTGGCCGCCCGTCGGTCGGCCAGGTACGCCGTTTCCCACCCATCATAGTGGGGGAACCGGTGACAGTGGCAGCTCATCGGTCGGTCACATACACCGGTTCCCTGTTCACAGTACAGGGGGAGGGAAATGCTGTACCTAGCAGCTCATGGGTCGGCGAGGTACGCCGTTTCCCTAGTCCCTACTGTAATGGTAGAAGCGGGAAACGCTGACAGTGGCCGCCCGTCGGTCGGCCAGGTACGCCGTTTCCCACCCATCATAGTGGGGGAACCGGTGACAGTGGCAGCTCATCGGTCGGTCACATACACCGGTTCCCTGTTCACAGTACAGGGGGAGGGAAATGCTGTACCTAGCAGCTCATGGGTCGGCGAGGTACGCCGTTTCCCTAGTCCCTACTGTAATGGTAGAAGCGGGAAACGCTGACAGTGGCCGCCCGTCGGTCGGCCAGGTACGCCGTTTCCCACCCATCATAGTGGGGGAACCGGTGACAGTGGCAGCTCATCGGTCGGTCACATACACCGGTTCCCTGTTCACAGTACAGGGGGAGGGAAATGCTGTACCTAGCAGCTCATGGGTCGGCGAGGTACGCCGTTTCCCTAGTCCCTACTGTAATGGTAGAAGCGGGAAACGCTGACAGTGGCCGCCCGTCGGTCGGCCAGGTACGCCGTTTCCCACCCATCATAGTGGGGGAACCGGTGACAGTGGCAGCTCATCGGTCGGTCACATACACCGGTTCCCTGTTCACAGTACAGGGGGAGGGAAATGCTGTACCTAGCAGCTCATGGGTCGGCGAGGTACGCCGTTTCCCTAGTCCCTACTGCAATGGTAGAAGCGGGAAACGCTGACAGTGGCCGCCCGTCGGTCGGCCAGGTACGCCGTTTCCCACCCATCATAGTGGGGGAACCGGTGACAGTGGCAGCTCATCGGTCGGTCACATACATCGGTTCCCTGTTCACAGTACAGGGGGAGGGAAATGCTGTACCTAGCAGCTCATGGGTCGGCGAGGTACGCCGTTTCCCTAGTCCCTACTGTAATGGTAGAAGCGGGAAACGCTGACAGTGGCCGCCCGTCGGTCGGCCAGGTACGTCGTTTCCCACCCATCATACTGGGGGAACCGGTGACAGTGGCAGCTCATCGGTCGGTCACATACACCGGTTCCCTGTTCACAGTACAGGGGGAGGGAAATGCTGTACCTAGCAGCTCATGGGTCGGCGAGGTACGCCGTTTCCCTAGTCCCTACTGTAATGGTAGAAGCGGGAAACGCTGACAGTGGCCGCCCGTCGGTCGGCCAGGTACGCCGTTTCCCACCCATCATAGTGGGGGAACCGGTGACAGTGGCAGCTCATCGGTCGGTCACATACACCGGTTCCCTGTTCACAGTACAGGGGGAGGGAAATGCTGTACCTAGCAGCTCATGGGTCGGCGAGGTACGCCGTTTCCCTAGTCCCTACTGTAATGGTAGAAGCGGGAAACGCTGACAGTGGCCGCCCGTCGGTCGGCCAGGTACGCCGTTTCCCACCCATCATAGTGGGGGAACCGGTGACAGTGGCAGCTCATCGGTCGGTCACATACACCGGTTCCCTGTTCACAGTACAGGGGGAGGGAAATGCTGTACCTAGCAGCTCATGGGTCGGCGAGGTACGCCGTTTCCCTAGTCCCTACTGTAATGGTAGAAGCGGGAAACGCTGACAGTGGCCGCCCGTCGGTCGGCCAGGTACGCCGTTTCCCACCCATCATAGTGGGGGAACCGGTGACAGTGGCAGCTCATCGGTCGGTCACATACACCGGTTCCCTGTTCACAGTACAGGGGGAGGGAAATGCTGTACCTAGCAGCTCATGGGTCGGCGAGGTACGCCGTTTCCCTAGTCCCTACTGCAATGGTAGAAGCGGGAAACGCTGACAGTGGCCGCCCGTCGGTCGGCCAGGTACGCCGTTTCCCACCCATCATAGTGGGGGAACCGGTGACAGTGGCAGCTCATCGGTCGGTCACATACATCGGTTCCCTGTTCACAGTACAGGGGGAGGGAAATGCTGTACCTAGCAGCTCATGGGTCGGCGAGGTACGCCGTTTCCCTAGTCCCTACTGTAATGGTAGAAGCGGGAAACGCTGACAGTGGCCGCCCGTCGGTCGGCCAGGTACGTCGTTTCCCACCCATCATACTGGGGGAACCGGTGACAGTGGCAGCTCATCGGTCGGTCACATACACCAGTTCCCTGTTGACAGTACATGGGGGAGGGAAACGCTGACATTGACCGCTCTTTGGGCAGGGGGGGTATGTGGTTTCCCTATGAGAGTGTAGGGGGGAACTGCTGTATTTAGGGAAAGGCGACATTTGAAAAGTTCAACAGGGTGTCTTAGTCGAACTCTTTTCCACCATTCAGCCACGAGACTGCCAGGAATTGAGGCTTAGCCTGACGACCGGGAGATTTGTGCACACCAGATGCACTCTCTCCCAGCGGTCGACTGTGGGCGACAGCTATAATCAAACGCTGACCTTAAAGGAGTTGATTTGACTAAGGTGCCGTGTCGACCTTTTCGAGCACAGGGAAAGGTGAACTATATTATAGGCGAGCTTTCGAAAGGTCAACACAGTGTCTTAGTCAAACTCTGCCGCAGTAGCATAAGAGGTCCTTTCGTGCCACTGCGGCAGAATTTGACTAAGACACCGTGTTGACCTTTCAGGGAGAAATAAAGGTGAGCTATATGAGAGTAGGTCCTTCTACATCATTTGATTAAACGTGGATGAGGGGAGAAGTCTGAGAAAAGGTATAGGGGGCGGTGGATATACACAGAGATAGGTGTATTATATGATAGTTGAGCTTTCGAAAGGTCAACACGGTGTCTTAGTCAAACTCTGCCGCAGTAGCATAAAAGGTCAACTATATATAGTTCACCTTTCGTCCCACTGCGGCAGAATTTGACTAAGGGACCGTGTTGACCTTTTGGAGGAGAGAAAGGTGAACTATATTATAGTTGAGCTTTGGCAGAAGGTCAACACGGTGTCTTAGTCAAACTCTGCCGCAGCATGAAAGGTGAACTATATATAGTTGACCTCTTATGCTACTGCGGCAGAGTTTGACTAAGACACCGTGTTGACCTTTCAGGGAGAAATAAAGGTGAGCTATATGAGAGTAGGTCCTTCTACATCGTTTGATTAAGCGTGGATGAGGGGAGAAGTTTGAGAAAAGGTATAGGGGGCGGTGGATATACACAGAGATAGGTGTATTATATGATAGTTGAGCTTTCGAAAGGTCAACACGGTGTCTTAGTCAAACTCTGCCGCAGTAGCATAAAAGGTCAACTATATATAGTTCACCTTTCGTCCCACTGCGGCAGAATTTGACTAAGGGACCGTGTTGACCTTTTTGAGGAGAGAAAGGTGAACTATATTATAGTTGAGCTTTGGCAGAAGGTCAACACGGTGTCTTAGTCAAACTCTGCCGCAGCATGAAAGGTGAACTATATATAGTTGACCTCTTATCCTACTGCGGCAGAGTTTGACTAAGACACCGTGTTGACCTTTCAGGGAGAAATAAAGGTGAGCTATATGAGAGTAGGTCCTTCTACATCGTTTGATTAAGCGTGGATGAGGGGAGAAGTCTGAGAAAAGGTATAGGGGGCGGTGGATATACACAGAGATAGGTGTATTATATGATAGTTGAGCTTTCGAAAGGTCAACACGGTGTCTTAGTCAAACTCTGCCGCAGTAGCATAAAAGGTCAACTATATATACTTCACCTTTCGTCCTACTGCGGCAGAATTTGACTAAGGGACCGTGTTGACCTTTTTGAGGAGAGAAAGGTGAACTATATTATAGTTGAGCTTTGGCAGAAGGTCAACACGGTGTCTTAGTCAAACTCTGCCGCAGCATGAAAGGTGAACTATATATAGTTGACCTCTTATCCTACTGCGGCAGAGTTTGAC
>OX439053.1:0-15641 GCA_949317995.1 Acholoe squamosa
ACTCTTATAGCTTAAATTTAAAAGCATAGCTCTGAAAAGGCTCAGATGACAATATGTCTAAGAGTACTTAGTTATAGTATAATTATTACTTGGCCTTTTCACGACCAAAATCCCAATTTTTAAAGGGTAGCTAACACAAAAAGTAGTTTAAGAAAAATTATAACTTTGGGAGTTATAGATCGGATTCACCACCGCTTTTTGATACTGCTATAATAGTTTAATAAAAAGCGTCGGTCTTGTAAACCGAAGATTGAACTGAATGTTCTTACAGCTATGTCATTTATTCCTTTATCCTTTATAGTATTTTGCGCTTTATCCACAATATTCACGATAGTTATACAACGAAATCATATTTTGATAACTCTTTTAGCCCTTGAAGCTATGATTTTAAATCTTTTAATTGTAGCTCTTATAAGGTCTTCCTTATCTTCCATGTTTTCTTTATTTATTGTTATAATCCTCTTAACTTTTGGCGCTTGTGAAGCCGCATTAGGGTTAGCTTGTCTAGTAAAAATAACCCGAGCCTTTGGTAATGATAATATTTCTTCTTCTTACTTATCTTCATGTTAAAAATCTTATTTGTTTCCTCTCTCTTGCCACTTCTTCCTCTACTACCTAATTCATTTTGAATTATTTGTTCGACAATACTTATACTACTTACTTTTATTTCAATCCCTCTTCTTTACCAACCTATAGTATCTCTCACAGCTTTTTCTTCGATATTTATATGTGACCAAATATCTTCGACCCTAATTACCCTAAGATTTTGAATTTCCGCACTTATATTAATCACTAGGGCTCCCGTTTATATAAACTCTCGAAGCCCTAAATTATTCTCTCTCTACGTCAGACTTTTATGTATTATTCTAATTTTATCTTTTTCAGTCTCTAATTTTATATCTTTTTATATTATATTTGAAGCATCTTTAATCCCAACTTTATTATTAGTTTTAGGTTGGGGGTACCAACCCGAACGTCTTCAAGCAGGTCTTTATTTAATACTTTACACTATTTGCGCCAGACTCCCTCTTTTAATAAGATTAATATCTATTTCTTACCACAATGGAAATTCCTCAATACTTTTAATCAACTTTTCTTTTAATATTCTAGAATCCCCTCTTTCATATATTTGGTGAATCTTAACTGTTCTGGCTTTCTTAGTCAAAATACCTATATTTATTTTCCACTTATGGCTTCCTAAAGCACATGTTGAAGCCCCAATTGCCGGCTCCATAATTTTAGCAGGCCTCTTACTAAAACTAGGGGGTTATGGTATTCTTCGAATCTCATCAATATATCCCTTTTTAATATTTAAGGTTAGGCCTTTCTGTAATAGAATTGCCATTTGGGGGGGTGTTATCACCAGGTTCATTTGTCTGCGACAAACTGACATTAAATCCTTAATTGCATATTCTTCAGTCGGTCACATAGCTCTGGTAATTCTGGGGATTTCTCTTTTATCTTCTTGAGGTTGAAAAGGTGCTTTAATTATAATGATTGCTCACGGATTATGTTCATCTTGTATATTTGCTCTTGCTAACCTTACTTATGAATCTACACACACCCGAAGAATATACTTAACAAAAGGTATTCTATGTATATTCCCCTCAATCTCTTTCTGGTGATTTATTTTATCTATTTGTAATATGGCTGCTCCTCCATCGATTAATCTCTTCGGAGAAATTTCTTTAATTATATCTGCTGTATGAGCTTCATACTGATATATACTACCCCTTGGACTATGTAGATTTTTAGCTGCTGCCTACTCTCTTTTTCTTTTCACTTCTACTAACCACGGTCCGGTACCCCAATTTATAAATACTCAATACATCCTTACTCCTCAATTTTTTTCAACTTGCTTACTCCACAGAGCTCCAATTTTTCTTCTCATTACAACACCTGAACTAATCTCATCATGAACATGGCCTTATAGTTGAATAACAACATTAAATTGCAGATTTAAAAGTGTATTATATACTAAGGCTTTACTTTATGAGTATCTCTGTACATTTGCCTTCCAAGCTAAAAGATTGATTTATTTCAAATAAAGTAAATTAGATAAGCTAAAGTTTAAGCTAGTGGGCTCATACCCCAACTATGGGATTATCCCTCTAATTAAAAAGTTTGATTCTAGCTTTATTAATTAATTAATTTCTTGACAAACACATGCAAGGCACCCAACCCCGTGAGATACACTTACATTTTTATAAGCCTCTTGAAATTATTATAAATATTTTTAATTTTATACCTCCCCACGTCTGCAGTGAACAATTCTTAATTTATAACTAATGTTAGATTAGGCAATCAATTTTTACACTGGCCAAATCTGTGCCAGCAGTCGCGGTTATACAGAAAGTTGCTATTAATTACTTTAGGATTGTATATTGAGAAAACCTGATAAGCTAAGGGTTCAATCTTCCTTCCACTATCCACCTTAATTCTCTTTTTAAAACGAAAGTATAGACCAAAACAAGGATTAGATACCCTTTTATTCTAAACCCTAAATATAAATCCTGGGCACTACGAACTCATGTTTAAAACCCAAAGAACTTGGCGGTACTTTAACCTCTTAGGGGAACCTGTATATTAATTTGATAATCCACAACCACCTTACTTATTCTTGCTTTTCCAGCTTGTATACTGCCGTCGTCAGTTTACCTTTTAAAAGACCCAGTAAACTAAAAAAATTTCTTTTCACGTCAGGTCATAGTGCAGCCTATGAATAAGTTTATTTTATGGGTTACATTCTTCACAAAGGCCAAATTCAACTATGAACATATATTTGATGAAGCTGGACTTAATTGTAAGAGGTAAAAACATTTGCCTCTGAACAAGGAAATCTAAAGTGTGCACAAATCGCCCGTCACTCCCCTCTAAAGAGGGGATAAGTCGTAACATAGTAGGGGTAATGGAAATTGCCCCTACACAAAATAGAGCATGAAAATATGCATCTCTTTTACACTGAGAAGATAGTTTATTTACTTATTTTGAAAATTCTTTAATTCTCTAATATCTTTTTTATAAAATCATTACCTAAACTAAACTTGAGATCTTCCTTATTCCATTTTCCTTCTGTAAAGATTTCATAACATAATTTATATATAATATAGTTTCCTTCTAGTACCTTTTGCATCATGGTTTAACTAAATCCAAGAAAATTTCTTAAGCCCGAAAAAGGATCCGAGCTATTATAAGATTGTTTAGAACCCAGGATAAAATGTAGTAATATTTTTCCTAAATCTTACAATAGAAGCTACATACTTACCGCGGCCTGTAATTGCTGGTTTTCCTCTTTTAGATCTAAGTCTTCTTAATAAATATATTTTTATTGAGCTAAAATTTCTAGGATAAGCTAGAAATTTTTTATCTATTTTATATCAAGATTTAACCTAGTTATAGGCTTAGAATCAGCCGCTTTTCATTAATGCGTTTCAGCACGTCTAAATAAATAATCTAAAATTTTAATTAAAATGATTTCTTCAGAGGAAAATTTTGTATAACAACTCCTCATTATATTATATGTTAAAATTAGTATTTTAAAGAAATTAATTTTTATTTTTGCTTTTATCTCCAATATATTTCTTTAATTTTATTCTTAAAAAAAGAACTCTGCAATTCTAAATCCCGCCTGTTTACCAAAAACATCGTTTTTAGTTATTCTATTAAAAATACTCCCTGCCCAGTGACTAATCGTTCAACGGCCGCGGTATCCTAACCGTGCAAAGGTAGCATAATCATTTGCCTTTTAATTGGAGGCTAGTATGAATGGGAAGACGTGGATTTTACTGTCTCTTTTTTGGGCTTAAAACTTAAACTCTAGGTGAAGATGCCTAGATCTTATGGAAAGACAAGAAGACCCTATAGAGTTTTAGTTAACTTTAGCCAACTTTGCTAATATAACTTTGGTTGGGGCGACCTAGGATTATTTTTAACATCCTTTATTTTTTAGATTATATAAATCTTTTTAATTGACCCTTTTATAGACAATTAAAAGTAACTACCTTAGGGATAACAGGCTTATCTTCCTAGAGAGCTCTTATTGATAGGATGGTTTGGCACCTCGATGTTGGCTTAGAGTAACTCAATACCGCAGCAGGTATTTGAAGTCAGTTTGTTCAACTGTTAAATCTCTACATGAGCTGAGTTCAGACCGGCGCAAGCCAGGTTAGTTTCTATCTTCCATTTTTCACCAAAGGCTTATTAGTACGAAAGGACCATTTTGCCTCAATTTTCTTAATTGTTTTATGTGAATTCAAATAACTATAAATTAAAAATTTTAAATCTTTAATTAGTTGGCAGAATAATGCACCTGATTTAGGCTCAGCTCATGGGATTTATAGCCCCACTAATTAGTTATTTTAGTTTAATACAGAACCTCCGCTTTGCATGCGGATAGTGGGTGATGTACCCAAATAACATTTTTCATTTTTATTTATTTACTTATATATAAATACATTTATCACATATATATATATATGTATATATATATATATATATATATATATATATATATATATATATATATATATATATATATATATATATATATATGTATATATATATATATATATATATATATATATATATATATATATATATATATATATATATATATATATATATATATATATATATATATATATATATATATATATATATATATATATATATATATATATATATATATATATATATATATATATATATATATATATATATATATATATATATATATATATATATATATATATATATATATATATATATATATATATATATATATATATATATATATATATATATATATATATATATATATATATATATATATATATATATATATATATATATAGGGCTAATTAAGGTTTAAATGGGGTTTAAATGGGGTTTAAATGGGGTTTAAATGGGGTTTAAATGGGGTTTAAATGGGGTTTAAATGGGGTTTAAATGGGGTTTAAATGGGGTTTAAATGGGGTTTAAATGGGGTTTAAATGGGGTTTAAATGGGGTTTAAATGGGGTTTAAATCTTCCTCTTTTATACTAAAAGATCTAAAAAAAAGCTATATTTTATGCGAGGACCCCCCCCCCCCCACCGTGCATAGAATCTCCAATTTCTTAGGTTTTCGCTTTAACACTAGAGAAAAAAGAAGCCCGAGTCTGATTTTCTAATATTTTTGCTAAAATTTATGCCTTTTTGCAACATTTTCGGAACAAAATTACCCAAAAGAGGACCTTTTTCGGAACTTTTTATTTAAATATTTACCTCATTATCCCTCTTCTTATTTTATTCATTTATCTATATTAATTTATAGATTTAAAAGTTTATTATATAATAATATATCTAATCCTTTGTTTTGGAAACACATGATTTTGAAAGTCAAGAAAAGGGGTTCGACTCCTCTAAGGATTTTATGCCTTTCACACCATTCTTAAATATTATTATCTCTATCATTATAGTTTTGCTCGCCATAGCATTTTTCACTCTCTTAGAACGTAAAGTATTAGGTTACGCCCAGCTTCGAAAAGGCCCTAATAAAGTTGGGATTATAGGTTTACCTCAACCACTTGCTGATGCTTTAAAATTACTAAGTAAAGAACAATCTAAACCTTCTCTTTCTAATTTATTACCTTTTCTTTTCACCCCCATCATATCCCTTTTCCTGGCTTTATTATTATGATTTTTATTTCCTTCCTCATTCCCTACCCACTTTTTTTCATTTGGTGTTATATTTTTTTTATGTATTTCTAGACTCAATGTTTATACAACTCTTATTGCAGGTTGAAGTTCAAACTCTAAATACGCTCTGTTAGGAGCTCTCCGAAGGATTGCACAAACAGTCTCCTACGAAGTTAGTATAGCTCTAATTTTATTGGGCGTCCTAATTTTACTCTTAAGATTTGATATTAGATTTATTTCACTTTCTTCTTCTTCATGGATTGTATTACTTATTATACCATCATTCCTAACATGATTCGCCACAACCTTAGCTGAAACTAATCGGACTCCATTCGATTTTGCTGAAGGCGAATCCGAATTAGTTTCTGGCTTCAATACTGAATACAGTGGAGGAACTTTTACATTGATTTTTATAGCAGAATATACTAACATTATTTTTATAAGAATACTTACTGCTGTGTTTTTTTTGGGTTCTATTACCCATCCTCTAATAAACAATATATTCTTTTTACTTAAAACCACTTTTATTGCATTTCTTTTCCTTTGAGTTCGTGCTTCATTCCCACGAATACGTTACGATCGTCTTATAAGATTAACGTGAAAATCGTTCCTCCCTTTTTCTCTAGGTATCTTAATAATTCTATCTCCTATCTCTCTATACTTATGGTGTTGCGCCGGGAATGAACGGATAACTCTGATGACGTTAAACACGAGAACCACCTCTCCCTCACCTCTCTAGAGAGCTGTACTTTCTTAGCATTAGTCTTTTAAACTAAAGAAAATATTTATTTTATTTTTAGAGAATGATACTAACTTCCTTAACCCTTTTTACTACATTAATTATCCCAATTGTCGTCCTTTCAATTGCGTTAATTATTACTTTCCACTCCTCTGAGGACCGAGAAAAGTGTTCTCCTTTTGAGTGTGGGTTCGACCCTAAAAGAAACGCACGTATTCCTTTCTCTATACGATTTTTCTTATTAGCTGTAATTTTTCTAGTCTTTGATATTGAAATTGTTCTCCTTATGCCCGCTCCTCTTTTATTAACAAGTTTTACCTCTAGATCCTCCCCCCTTATTCTCCTAATTTTCTTCTTTATTCTTATTGCTGGTCTTCTTCATGAATGACGAGAAGGATCTCTGGATTGAACTCTCTAATAAATTAAAGAAATCAGGGATTAAACAAGGCTTCTAACCATGCTTAGAGTGGTTCGACTCCTCTCTTCTTTAAATGTCATCTCTTCCTTATATCTGTCTCTTTTCCTGTACCTTAGTTTTAGGGACCATTCTCGCCTTGAGCGGCAACCATTGGGTTTTTATCTGAATGGGTCTTGAATTAAACCTCATATCTTTTATCCCTTTATTAACTTCTTCTCGTATCAACCAAGAAGCTGAAGCCGCCATAAAATATTTTATAGCCCAAGCTCTTGGGAGAGGTCTATTACTCCTAGGTGCATTATCATTATTATCCACACCTCACTTATTAATTAACCCTCTTTTCTTTAATTTTTTATTAATCATTGGGCTAATATTAAAATTAGGCCTTCCTCCGTGCCATTTTTGATTCCCTTCAGTTATATCCTGTATTTCATGACCTATGTCCCTAACATTAGCTACCTGGCAAAAACTAGTCCCGGTTATTTTATTGTTATATTCATTTTCTTCATCTAGAAATATTTTATTTTTTTCAGTAATTATTTTTAGATCCATAATTGGAGGATTAGGAGGTCTTACTCAAACCCAGCTGCGTCCTTTACTAGCTTATTCCTCTATTGGCCACATGTCTTGAGTAATTGCAGCAAGCCTAGTCTCATTCTCAAGAAGGATAATCTATTTTTTAATTTATATTCTTATTTCTATCCCTTTAATGTCATTATTTTGAAAAAATTTTTTATCTGTAAATTCTTCAATTAACAGTTTAAATTTTAACTCCAAAATATTTAGAGTCCTCCTAACTCTTTTAATTCTATCTCTGGCGGGGGTTCCTCCATTTACTGGGTTTTTCCCTAAATGATTAATTATCCAATCTCTTTCTCCTGTTTCTATAACCTTAGTAATAATTATTTTAATTGGGTCTATGATAAACCTGTATTATTACTTGAATTTAATATTTATTTCTAACCTCAAGGCGGGGGTTCCTCCATCTTTATATAAATCAACTCATAGTCCCACCCAAGTTGCTATGCCCATATTAGCCACATCCACTTTAGCTCTTGGTCCTATAATATTTTTACTAATTTATGCGCTGATTATTTTCAACTAACCACAAAGATATTGGCACCTTATATTTTATTTTTGGTACTTGATCCGGCCTTTTAGGAACGTCAATAAGACTATTAATTCGTGCTGAATTAGGTCAACCTGGTTCTCTATTAGGAAGAGACCAGCTCTATAATACTATTGTTACTGCTCACGCTTTTTTAATAATCTTTTTCCTTGTAATACCTGTTTTAGTTGGAGGGTTCGGAAACTGATTAATCCCTTTAATATTAGGAGCCCCTGATATAGCTTTCCCTCGATTAAACAACATAAGATTTTGACTTCTACCCCCATCTTTAATTCTACTTTTATCATCTAGAGCAGTGGAAAAAGGAGTTGGCACTGGATGAACTGTTTATCCTCCTCTTGCATCTAATATTGCCCACGCTGGACCTTCAGTAGATCTAGCTATTTTTTCACTACATATCGCAGGGGTATCTTCAATCCTTGGGGCTTTAAATTTTATCACCACTGTAATTAATATACGGTATAAAGGGTTACGCTTAGAACGAGTTCCTTTATTTGTTTGAGCTGCTAAAATTACAGCTATTCTTTTACTACTTTCTTTACCTGTATTAGCAGGGGCTATCACTATATTATTGACAGATCGAAACTTAAACACTGCATTTTTTGATCCTGCTGGAGGAGGGGACCCCGTTTTATACCAGCACTTATTTTGATTCTTTGGGCACCCAGAAGTTTACATTTTGATTTTACCAGGATTTGGAATTATTTCTCATGTAGTCACTCATTATTCTTCTAAACTTGAACCATTTGGCACTCTTGGGATAATTTATGCTATACTAGGAATTGGTGTTCTTGGATTCATCGTCTGGGCTCATCACATATTTACTGTCGGAATAGATGTTGATACTCGAGCATATTTTACAGCTGCCACAATAATTATTGCTGTACCAACAGGAATTAAAGTATTTAGTTGATTGGCAACTATTCACGGTTCCCAAATTAAATATGAGACTCCTATACTCTGAGCCTTAGGGTTTATTTTCTTATTCACAACTGGCGGCCTAACAGGAATTGTTCTATCAAACTCATCCCTTGACATTGTTCTTCATGACACCTACTATGTAGTTGCCCATTTTCATTATGTTTTATCTATAGGGGCTGTGTTTGCAATTTTTGCTGGGTTTACCCATTGATTCCCTTTATTCACAGGTCTTTCCCTTCATGCCCGATGAGCTAAAATCCATTTCTTTTTAATATTTATTGGAGTAAATCTTACGTTTTTCCCTCAACATTTCTTAGGGCTTGCAGGGATACCTCGACGATATTCAGATTACCCCGACGCCTTTACTAAATGAAATGTAGTTTCTTCTATTGGATCTATAATTAGATTAATCGCCCTTCTATTTTTTATCTTTCTATTATGAGAAGCTTTTACTGCACAACGACCTGTAATCTCTTCATCTCATCAATCAACTTTCCTTGAATGACAAGAATCACTACCTTTAGATTTTCATAATATACCCGAAACAGGTCTAGTTCTCCGGCCCATTGCTTTAGACTGAAGCCAAAATAGAGGCATTTAACTGTTAATTAAAGAATTGTTTTTATAAACCTGTCTAGATGTCCGCATGAGGCCAATTAAACTTTCAAGACGCTGCTTCTCCAATTATACTTCAATTAATTTCTTTTCATGACCATGCTATATTAATCGTGACATTAATTATAGCTTTTGTTTCATATGGATTTCTATCTCTGATACTAAATAAATATATCTGCAATAATATTTTTGAAGCTCAAGAAATTGAAACTGTATGAACTATCCTCCCAGCCATTATTCTTCTATTCTTAGCTTTACCATCCCTCCGCTTACTATACCTAATAGATGAAGTTACAGACCCTTCCTTTACTTTAAAAACTATTGGTCATCAATGATATTGAAGGTATGAATACTCAGATTTTTCTAATATTGAATTTGATTCATATATAACTCCAACTGATGACTTAACTCTCGGACAATTCCGTCTCTTAGAAGTTGATAACCGGGCTGTACTTCCTATACAAACAGAAATCCGTGTCTTAGTGACCGCTGCAGATGTAATTCACTCATGGACAGTGCCAAGCCTAGGAGTAAAGGTTGATGCCATCCCAGGACGATTAAATCAACTAGGTATCTATATTTCTCGGCCAGGAATTTTTTATGGTCAATGTTCAGAAATTTGTGGTGCAAACCACTCATTTATACCAATTGCTGTTGAATCTGTAGACTTTTCATCCTTTACAAATTGAATTAGTCAATTCTCTGATGAATAATTCACGAAGTTCTAGTTAATTTATAATATTAGTTTGTCAGACTAAAGTTACTTTACAAAAGTGAATTTCTAATGCCTCATTTAAGCCCTTTAAATTGAATCCTTTCCCCATTAATTTTCTGATTTCTATTAATTTCATTTTCCTCAATTCTTTGATGATCACAATCAATTTCATTCCCAAAAATATCTTCCTCTCTATTAACTCCTAACTCAGCGTCTTGAGCTTGATAGTAAGGTGGCCGAGTCTACAGGCAGAAGATTGTAGCTCTTCTCACGGGTCTTCCCTCTTACTACATGATCCGACAACCTTTTCATCTCGTCGAATACAGCCCTTGACCCCTAACAGGCTCTATTGGAGCCCTTTTAATGACATCCGGAACTGCTATATGATTCCATGGATACGGAACCCTTTGCATAACTATCGGTCTAGTAATTATTCTATTAACAATAGTCCAATGATGACGTGATGTTATTCGAGAAGGAACTTATTTAGGATTCCATACCTCCCTTGTAACAAAAGGACTCCGATGAGGGATAATCTTATTTATTGCATCCGAAGTCTTATTTTTCTTTGCATTCTTTTGAGCTTTTTTCCATAGAAGGTTAGCACCTGCCCCTGAACTAGGATGTGCCTGACCTCCCACAGGAATTTACCCTCTAAACCCATTCGCTATCCCCCTTTTAAACACAGCTGTACTTTTAGCATCTGGAGTCACAGTAACATGGGCCCACCACTCTTTAATAGAAGGTAACCGAAACGAGACTACTCAAGCTCTTATTGCAACTGTTTCTCTTGGAGGATATTTTACCCTCCTTCAAGCTATAGAATATTGAGAAGCCCCTTTTACAATTGCTGATAGTGTATACGGCTCCACTTTTTTTGTAGCCACGGGATTCCATGGGCTCCATGTTCTAATTGGCTCTACTTTTTTAGCTATATGCCTAATTCGTAATATTCTCCACCAGTTCTCGCCTGGTCACCATTTTGGCTTCGAGGCTGCTGCATGATATTGACATTTCGTTGATGTAGTATGAATCTTTTTATACCTATGTATCTATTGATGAGGTTCATAAATTTTATGAGAAGAAGTGTATGGTGCACAACAGGCTTTTGATCCCTGTACATTAGGTTCGATTCCTTCCTTTTCAAATGCTTCTTCTATCCTCTAGAGCGATCTTAATAGCTTTATCTCTTTCCTTAATCCTGGCTTCCTCACCTTTAGCTATAGGGTTTTGAGTTCTACTAATTGCCTTAGCGTGCTCATTTTTTTCTGCTTCTATTCTAAATCCTTGATTTGCTTTAATTATTTTTCTTGTTTATATTGGGGGGATGTTAGTAATATTTGCTTATTTTACTGCTCTCACCCCCAATCAACCATTAGGATTATCAATTATATTATCCATATCCTCTATTGCTTTCTTTACTTTTCTTTTTCTTTCCTTCACCCAATCATCTATCTTCCCCTCATTTATTAACTTTACATTCACTTCATTAACTAGCCCTATTACAATTATATTTAACCCTTATAACTCGGCCCTCTTATTCCTCTTAGCCACTATTTTATTTTTTATTTTGGTTGCTGTTGTAAAAATTACTAATATTACTAACGGGCCCTTACGCCCATTTAACTATGTTTAGACCAATACGAAAATCCCACCCAGCTATTAAAATTATTAATGGTTCTTTAATTGACCTGCCAGCACCTAATAACCTTTCTCTTTGATGAAACTTTGGATCCCTCTTAGGACTCTGCTTAGTTATCCAAATTGTAACTGGTCTCTTTTTAGCTATACATTACACACCCCACTTAGATTTAGCTTTTTCTTCTGTAGCCCACATTACCCGAGATGTAAATTATGGATGGCTACTGCGAAACCTTCATGCTAATGGAGCTTCATGATTCTTCATTTGTTTATACCTCCATGTAGGACGAGGGTTTTACTATGGTTCATATGTTAATATAGAAACATGAAATCTAGGAGTAATTCTTCTTATTCTTGTTATAGCAACCGCTTTCATAGGATATGTTCTCCCCTGGGGTCAAATAAGATTTTGAGGTGCTACAGTAATTACTAATTTATTTTCTGCTATCCCTTATATTGGTAAATCCCTTGTTGAATGACTTTGAGGGGGGTTTGCAGTAGATAACGCAACTTTAAACCGATTCTTTGCCCTTCATTTTTTGCTACCTTTTTTAATCTTAGGAATTACTGTTCTACACCTCTTATTCCTTCATCAATCCGGCTCCAACAACCCCTTAGGGCTAAATTCCAATTCTGACAAAATCCCTTTCCACATTTACTACTCTACTAAAGATACTGTAGGGTTTTTAATCCTATTTATTTCTTTAACTGCTATTGCGTTATTCTCACCTAATTTATTAGGAGACCCTGAAAATTTTATCCCTGCCAACCCTTTAGTCACCCCTATTCATATTAAACCCGAATGATATTTCTTATGAGCATACGCAATTTTACGATCTATCCCTAACAAATTGGGTGGTGTAGTAGCAATATTTTCAGCCCTGTTAATTTTTTTCTTGGTCCCTTTAATTTACAGCCAAAAATACCGAGGTAATATATTCTACCCTTTTACTCAATTCATGTTTTGAGTATTCGCCGCTAACGCTATTCTTTTAACATGAATTGGGGGATGTCCTGTTGAAAGTCCTTATGAAGCACTGGGTCAGGTTTTCACTGCACTATATTTTATTCTATTTATATTAATCCCTATTTCCAGTCTTCTTTGAGATAAAATTATAAACAACTTTCGTGTTGGCAGATAAATGCTATTGATTTAAGCTCAATCCATGAGATTTTTTCTCACACGGCAAAGGATTTAAGTTAACTAAACTAGAGGCCTTCAAAGCCTCCAATGATATTTCTATCAATCCTTGATGATAGCAGATATTTTTTCTTCATTTGACCCCGCTACATGCTCTTCTAATTCAATTTCTCCCACAATCTTTTGATCCCTTTCTTTTTTCTCCATCACTTTATTACAATCGTCTCTGTGACCAAGATTTTCACGATTTTCATGACTGCCAACTTTCCCAACTGAGGTGATAAATTCTCAAGCTTCCCGGACTTTCAGGCTTCACTTAAAAGGCTTTCCCTCAATTCTTGTTTCTCTATTTATTATATTAATCTCCCTAAATCTTTTAGGTCTTTTACCTTATGTCTTTAGCTCAACAAGCCATCTTCTTCTAACTTTAGCCTTAGGTCTACCTCTATGACTCAGATTAATTATTAGAGCTATAACACAAGCACCAAAATCATTTGTTGCTCACTTTCTTCCAAGAGGAGCCCCTGACTGATTAAATCCTTTTCTTGTCTTAACAGAAACTATTAGAATCTCCGTTCGATTTATTACTTTATCATTTCGACTGGCTGCAAACATAAGAGCGGGACACATTCTTCTAGGTCTTATAGGAATTGCTGGCTCTTCCGCTTTATTCACCTCCACTTTCTCTTTCTTATCTCTTACTCTTATCCAGTTAGGGTATATTATTTTTGAGATAGGGATTCCCTTCCTGCTTAATTCAAGCATATATTTTCTGTCTTCTTCTTTCCTTGTACTCCGATGACCATCCTACATCATAGATTAGTGCATTATATGCTAAACGGTTTCGGCCCGTTTATTTGGGATGAAATAGCCCACTAATCTTAGGTCTAAGTAGGTTAACAAAACCACTGAATTGTGGTTTCAGAAATACACTTGATTTGTCTTAGACCATGCCTTATTACTCTATTATTTCTAGAAAACTTCTCTGATCCCTTTTCCCTCTTCCACTTTTATAGCGATTTACTTATTTTCACAAAACAAACTCATTTTCATTTCATGAAAACTAATTTCCTGACAATCTGCTTCAGTATCTCTACCTATTATTCTGGACCCATGAGGATGTATATTTTCCTCTACAGTTTTATTCATTTCAGCTAATGTTATATACTTTGCCTCATCTTATATACAAGGAGACAAATTTAACCAACGATTCTCCCACACCGTATTATTATTTGTAGCCTCCATGAACCTTCTCATTTTCATCCCTAATCTTATTTGTCTCCTTTTGGGGTGGGATGGATTAGGTATTGTATCTTTTGTTTTAGTTATTTATTACCAAAACCCCAAATCTTTAGCTGCTGGTATAATTACTGCTCTTATAAACCGAGTGGGGGATGTAATAATTCTTCTCTCCATTGCTATTATATTAAACTTAGGTCATTGATCCATTATAACCCTATGAATAGATAAAAGATTACTTCTTATCTCTATTCTTTTAATATTTGCAGCTATAACTAAATCTGCCCAAATTCCTTTTTCAAGCTGACTACCGGCTGCTATAGCCGCTCCTACACCAGTCAGGGCTCTCGTTCACTCTTCTACTTTAGTCACAGCAGGGGTCTTCCTCATTTTTCGCTTCCATTATGCCTTATCTCAAATCCCATTTTTCAACCGAACTTTATTAGTAATTGCTGCAACCACAATATTCATAGCAGGCACCGCAGCCATTGCAGAATGTGATATAAAAAAAATTATTGCTTTATCTACTCTATCACAACTTGGAGTAATAATAACAAGTCTAGGTCTTAATCTTACTACATTAGCTTTTTTCCACTTAATCACACACGCTCTCTTTAAGGCTCTCTTATTCCTCACAGCGGGGTCAATAATTCACTTTCACCACCACTCTCAAGACTTACGATTTATAGGAAACCTAACTCTCTCTTCTCCTCTAACTCTGTCTTCTCTTCTGATTGCAAACCTCGCTCTCTGTGGTAGACCCTTCCTAGCCGGATTTTATTCTAAAGACCTAATTATTGAGATAGCTCTCTTCAACCCAACAAACATTATTATTCTAATGCTTTTTATCTTAGCCACTGCTATAACAGCAAGATATTCCATTCGATTCATAATTACAGTAGTCTGAAACTCATCAAATTGTCTACCATTCCAATACTTAAGAGACTCCTCCTCACGAATAACATCTCCCATAATTGCTTTAACCCTCGGGGCTATCACAGGAGGTGCCACTCTTAATTGGCTAAGATTTAATTTCCTGGAAGAACCCGTACTTCCCTCTTCATTAAAGCTATGTCCTTTAATTGTCACCATCATTGGGGCTTTCCTTGCTTACTCAATTTGTTCAAAGCCAGGTTCTATTAATCTCTTTATACCTTTAACACACTATTTTAATAGATCTATATGGTTTCTTCAACCAACTACTTCACAAGGAATCATTTCTGCACCCCTTTCACTCTCTCATCTTTCTTTAAAAATTATTGATGCTGGATGGTTAGAATTATTAGGAAGTCAAGGAACCTTTAATTCTCTAAAATTCTCATCTAATCACCTCCTTTTTACAGCTAAAAATTTACCCACAGTCCACCTTACTCTATTTACCCTTTCCTTATTATTTCTATACTTAT